>PITB01031819.1:0-15577 GCA_004024585.1 Paradoxurus hermaphroditus
AAAGGGCTCAGGGGTGGCAATGCAGACACACACACTGCCAGACTTCTTCCTCACACATGACTTGGAGAAAGTTGAGAATGAAGTACCCAGTGCACTCTCCTATCAACCAGCTTGTATTGAGAATAAGAAGTGCCTGTGGGCTAGGCCAAAAGAGCACTCTAAAGGATTCTACATGGGAGCTCTGTCAGCAGGAAGCCTGCCTTCTTTCTTGGGGAGACAGGATTTCTGGCTTGGTCTCTCCCCGCCACTTTTCCCATCAGTCGAGGGAGCCAGCAGCACTGGAGCTGGAGCTACTGGCTTTGGAGGGCTCTTGCTCAGGAAACTGCAACAAGGGCTTGGTTCCCTAATTCCTGGCAAAGGCTCTTCCAATGTCGACCCCCTCCTCATTCCTACTGCCCTTGTGCAATCTGGGTGCATCCCAGAATGAAGGAAACCAATCACCCAGGTAGGGAGCCAACTGGGTCCCCTTCACACTCCATAGCAGAGCAGACCAAGCACCAGGTACACAAGGACATCTTTCTTGTGTCATCTTTCCTTTGATAGAGCAGAGCCTGAGTGCCCTCACTGAACACAGGGTCAGAGAGGGCGTACACAGCCTACCCAGCGATGCCACCTGCATGAGTGATGGCTCCAGGGGTCCTAAGAGAGACAAAAATAAATGGTCAGAAACATAGAAAGGGGAAATATATGGGCACCAGATGGGCTAAAGCTCGACATTTCCAGTGGGAATGGGGGCCCACATGGAAAGAAGATGCCTGGCTTCACTTGCCCTCTGCCCAGAAGGAGGCTAGCTCCCTGCCCAAATCTCTGCCCGGTTATGCACCAAACAACCTCTGCTGATTTCCTTCAAATGCCCTGGGCCTCTGAATGACCACATACTTTTGAAACACAGTGAGTTAGTGCAGAAGGAGCCCCGTAGCATATGCTCTCCCAGAACACAAGGACTGGACCAGACCCCCAGATGGAAAGCAGGCGAGAGAACTCTTGAGACACTGACTGAGATGGATGGCAAAAAGAACCGTTTCTGCAAGAGAGTAAAGATGTGTCAAGATGGACAAGGAAGGCTGGAGTCCTGGAGACCTTGGAGGAAGTGAAACATGGAGAAGGGAGGCCAGCAACAGCAGCTGGCAATCTGGCCCCTAGAAGAGGGCACTTCCTTCCTGGATTCCCCACAAGGAATTTCAAACACTACTAACACAGTGAACCAAGATGTTAGGTGAAAGAAGCATTGCTCACCGTGTTGTTTGACAAAGATGAGTATATGGCACTTCCCTCCAAGTTCCACGCACACGTTCTCAATCACTACCAGTTTACCGAAGCTAGATCTTAGTTGAATGATGAAATCTCCACAGTGTTCATTAACAGAGTTGATTATATAGCACTTCCCTTAGTACTTGCATGGGATTTCAAAAACTACTTAGTGACACAAGAGGGTAGTCCAATGACGCATTCCTCACATTGTTGTTTCACAGAGTGGAGTGTATGGCACTTTTCTCCTAGTTCTGCTCATGGGATTCAAAACACTACCAGCAGACAGAAAGAAGATGTTGGTTGAATGACACATTCTCCACAGTGTTGTTTCACAGAGTTGAATGTATGGCCCTTCGCTCCTAGTTCTGTGCACGGGATTCAACATAGTACTAAATTGCTGAAAGAAGGTGTTAGTTGAAGGTAGCATTTCCCACAGTGTTATTTCACAGAGCAGAGTGTATTGCACTTCACTCATAGTTCTGCGAACGGAATTCAACACACTACTAACTTACTGAAACAAACCGTTAGTTGAATGATAAACTCCAGCATGGTGATTCGCAGAGTTGAGTGCATTGCACTTAGCTCCTAGTTCTAGGAATGGTATTCGACATAGCACTAATGGACTGAAACAAGGAGTTAGTTGAATGACACATTCCCCACAGTTTTGTTTCACAGAGTTGAGTATTTCACTTTGCTCTTTGTTTTGCGCATGGGATCCAAAACTCTAACTTACAGAAACAAGATGTTAATTGAATGAGGCATTTCCCACAATGTTGTTTCACAGAGTTGAGCGTATGGCACTTGGCTCCTAGTTCTGTGCATAGGATTCAACACTCTCCTATCTTCTGAAACAAGAGTTTATTTGAATGATGCATTCCCCATAGTGTTGTTTCACAGAGTGGAGTGTATGGCACTTGGCTGCTAGTTCTGTGAATAGGATTCAACACACTACTACCATACTGAAAGATATTAGTTGAATGATGCATTCCACACAGAGTTGGTTCACAGAGTTGAGTGTACGGCACTTTGCTCCTAGTTCGGCAGGTGAGATTCAACACACTACTAACTTAATTTGTTTGTTGAATGAAGCATTCCATACAGTGTTGTTTCACAGAGTCGAGTGTATGGCCCTTCTCTCCTAGTTCTGCACATAGGTTGAACACGTGGTAACTTATTGAAGGAAGATGTTAGTTCTTGATGCATTCCCCACGGTGTTGATTCATGAAATTAAGTGCTCTGCACTTAGCTCCTTGTTCTCTGCATAGGATTCAACATGCTACTGACTAACTGAAACAAGATGTTAGTTGAATGATGCATTCCCCTCAGTGTTATTTAATAGAGTTCTGAGTGTATGGCACTTTGCTGCTAGTTCTTCGCATGGAATTCAACAGTAATAACTTACTGAAATGGGATGTTAGTTCAGTGATGTATTCCGTGCAGCGTTGATTCACCGAGTTGATTGCACTTAACTCCTAGTACTGGGCATGGGATCCAATAAACTAATAACTTACTGAAAAAAGATATCAGTTGAATGATGCACTCCCCACAGTGTTGTTTCAAGGAGTTGAGTGTATGGCACTTCACTCCTACTTCAGCACATAGGATTCAACACACTAGTAACTTGCAGAAAGATGTAAGTTGAATGATGCATTTCCCACTATACTGGTTCCCAGAATTGAGTGCATTGTACTTAGATCCCCTGTTTCTGTGCATTGCATTCAACACACAACTAACTTATTAAAACAAGATATTAGATGAATGATGCTTTCCCCTCAGTGTTGTTTAATAGAGTTGAGTGTATGGCACTTTCACTGTTAGTTCTGCACATGGAATTCTACACACTACTAACTTACTGAAACAATATATTAGTTCTGTGATGTATTCCACACAGTGTTGTCTCACAGAGTTAGGAGAATTGCACTTTGCTCCTAGTTCTGCCAATGGGATCCAATACACCAACAACTTACTGAAACAAGATGTCAGTTGAATGATGCATTCTCCAATGATTTGTTTCACACAGTTGAGCGAGTGGCACTTTGCTCTTAGTTCTCACTTACTGAGAGAAGATGTAAGATAGATGATGCCTTCCCCACAGTGTTGGTTCACAAAGTTGAGTGTATGGCACTCGCTCCTAATTTTGCGCATAGGATTCAACACACTAGTAATTTCCAGAATGATATTAGTTGAATGATGCATTTCCCACTATACCGGTCCCAGAATGGAGTGCATTGCCCTTAGCTCCTGTTTCTGAGCATTGGCGTCAACACGCTACTAACTTACTGAAACAGGATATTAGATCATTATCTAATTCATCTCCCTCAGTGTTGTTTAATAAAGTTGAATGTATGGCACTTCGTTCCGAGTTCTGCGCATGGAATTCAACACACTAATAACTTCCTGAAACGAGATGTTAGTTCAATAGTGCATTCCCGACAGTGTTTTTCTCAGAGTACAGCGTATGGCACTTCACACTTAGATGTGTGCATAGGATTCAACACACCACTATCTTCCTGAAAGAAGATGTTAGATGAATGATGCATTCCCTCAGTGTTGGTTCACAGATTTGAGCGTATGGCACTTCGTTCTGAGTTCTGCACATGGAATCTGACACTCTACTAACTTACTGAAATGAGATGTTAGCTCAGTGATGTATTCCACCGCAGTGTCGTTTCACAGAGTTATGGGTATTGCACTTCACTACTACTTCTGCGCATGGGATCCAATATACCAATAACCTACTGAAACAAAATGTCAGTTGAATGATGCATTCCTCCCAATGTTGGTTCACAGAATTTAGTGCATTGCACTTAGCTCCTAGTTCTGCACATGGTATTCAACATGCTAGTAACTTACTGAAATAAGATATTAGTTGAATGATACATTCCCCTCACTCTTGTTTCAGAGTTTAGTGTATGGCACTTCGCTCCTAGATATGCGCCTGGAATTCAAAACACTCCTAACTTACTGAAAGAAGATGGTAGTTGAATGATGCATACCCTGCAGAGTTGGCTCACAGAACTGAGTGCTTTGAACTAGCTCATAGTTCTGCATGTGGGATTCAGCACAAAAGTAACTTACTGAAACAAGATGGTACTTGAATGATGCATTCCCCACAGTGTTGTTTCACAGAGTTTGAGTGTATGCCACTTCACTCCTAGTTCTTTGTATAGGATTCAACACGCTAGTAACATAAAGAAGGATGATGAGAGTTGAATGATTCATTCCCCACAGTGTTGTTTCACAGAATTGAGTGTATGGCACTTCGCTTCTGGTTCTGCACATGGGACTCCACACACTTCTAACTTACTGAAACAAGATGTCAGTTGAATGAGGCATTCCAAACGGTGTTGTTTCACAGAGTTGAGTGTATGGCACTTCGCTGCTGGTTCTGTGCATTAGGTTCCACAGATTCCAAACTTACCGAAACAAGATGTTAGTTGAATGCAGTACTCCCCACAGTGTTGATTCACAGAGTTGAGTATATGGCACTTTGCTGCTGGTTCTGCACATTGTGTACGACACACTGGTAACTTACTGAAAAAAGATGTTAGTGAAAGGAGGCGTTCCCTACAATGTTGTTTCAAAGAGTTCATTGTATGGCTCTTCGCTGTTAGTTCTGTGCAGTCGATTCCACACACTTCTAACTTACTGAATGAAGATGTTAGTTGAATGAGGCATTCCTCACAGTGTTGTTTACCAGAGTTGAGTGTTTGGCACTTCACTGTTAGTTCTGCGCATTGAACACCAGACCCCTAACGTACTGAAACAAGTTGTTAGTTGAAAGAGGTATTCCCATAGTGTTGTTTCACAGAGTTAAGTGTATGGCACTTCAAACCTAGTTCTTTGCATGGGATTCCACACATTTCTAACTTACTGAAACAAGATGTCTGTTGAATGAGCCATTCCAAAGAGTGTCGAAACACAGTTTAGTGTATGGCACTTCACTGTTAGTTCTGCGCAATCGATTCCACACACTGCTAACTTACTGAAAGATATTAGAAAGGAGGCATTCGTCACAGTGTTGTTTCACAGAATTGAGTGCATGGCACTTTGCTGCTGGTTCTGCACATTGGTACCACATACTGCTAACTTAATGATACAAGATGTTAGTGAAAGGAGGCATTCCCCACAGTGTTGTTTCACAGAGTTGAATGTATGGCACTTCGCTGCTGGTTCTGCGCATTGGATACCACACACTATTCACTTAGAGAAACAAGGTGTTAGTGAAAGGAGGCATTCCCCACAGTGTTGTTTCACAGAGTTGAATGTATGGCACTTCGCACCTAGTTCTGTTCTTGGGATTCCACACACTTCTAACTTACTGAAACATGATGTCAATTGAATGAGGCATTCCAAACAGTGTTGTTACACAGAGTTGAGTGTATGGCACTTTGCTTTGAGTTCTGCGTAATCAATTCCAAATACTGCTAACTTACAGAAAGAAGATGTTAGTGAAAGGAGACATTAGCCACAGTGTTGCTTCACAGAGTTGAGTGTATGGCGCTTCACTGTTCTTTCTGCACAGTCTATTCCACACACTGCTAACTTACTGAATGAAATTGTTAGTTGAATCAGGCATTCCTCACAGTGTTGTTTCACAGAGTTGAGTGTATGGCACTTCGCTGTTGGTTCTACGCAGTGGATTCCACAGACCACTAACATACTGAAACAAGTTGTTAGTTGAACACAGTATTTCCCATAGTGTTATTTCACAGAGTTAAGCATATGGCACCTCGCTGCTGGTTCTGTGCATTGGATAGTAAACACATCTGAAACAAGATGTTAGTGAAAGGAAGCATTCCCTACAGTGTTGTTTCACAGATTTGAGTGTATGGTACTTCGCACCTAATTCTGCGCATGGGATTCCACACATTTCTAACTTATTGAAACAAGATGTCAGTTGAATGAGCCATTCCAAACACTGTTGTTTACCAGAGTTGTGTGTATGGCACTTCGCTGTTACTTCTCACAATCGATTCCACACACTGCTAACTTACTGAATTTAGATGTTAGTTGTGTGAGGCATTCCCGACAGTGTTGTTTCACAGAGTTGAGTGTATAGCACTTCACTGCTGGTTCTGCGTGTTGGATTCCACAGAACCCTAACTTACTGAAACAAGATGTCGCTTGAATGAGTCATTCCCCGCAGTATTGTTTCACAGAGTTGAGTATATGGCACCTCACTGTTCATTCTGCACAGTCGATTCCACACACTGCTAACTTACTGAAAAAAGATGTTACTTGAATGAGGCATTCCTCACAGTGTTGTTCAAACAGAGTCTTGAGTGTATGCCACTTCACTGCGAGTCCTGTGCATGGAATTCAGCACACTACTAACTTACTGAAAGGAGATGTTAGTTCAATGGTGTATACTGCACAGTGTTGTTTCATAGAGTTCACTGTATTAAAATTTTCTCCTAGTTCTGCACATGGGCTCCAATACACTACTAACTTACTGGAACAAGATGTCAGTTGAATGATGCATTCCCCAGAGTGTTATTTCACCGAGCTGAGAGTATGGCAGTTTGCTCCTACTTATGCACAAGGGATGATTCCAAACACTCCTCACTGAAACAAGATGATACTGCATGATACATTCCCCACTGTGTTGTTTCACACAGTTGAGCGTATTTCACCTTGCTCCTAGTTCTTTTCATACAATTCAACACGCTAGTAACTTAAAGAAAGAAAACGTTAGTTGAATGATGCATTCTCCTCAATGTTGTTTCAAAGAGTTGAGTGTATGGCACTTGGCTCCTAGTTCTGCCCATGAGATCCAATACACTCCTAGTTCTTCCCATGAGATCCAATACACTAATTTACTGAAACGAGATGTCAGTTGAATGATGCATTCCCGGCAGTGTTGAGGGTATGGCACTTTGCTCCTAGTTCTGTGTATGGAATTCAACACACTACTAACGCACTGAAACAAGATGTCAATTGAATGATGCATTCCCCACAGTGTTGCTTCACAGAGTCGAGTGTATGGCAGTTCACTTCTAGGTCTGCACATAGTATTCCACACACTAGTAACCTACTGAAAGAAGATGTTAGTTGAATCATATCTTTCCCACAATACTGGTCCCAGATTGGAGTGCATCTTACTTAACTCCTAGTTCTCCGCATGGGATTCAACATGCTACTAACTTAATGAAACAAGATGTTAGTTGAATGATGCCATTCCCTTCAGTGTTGTCTAATAGAGTAGGTGTATGGCACTTTACTGCTAGTCCTGCGCATGGAATTCAACACACTACTAACTTACTGAAAGGAGATGTTAGTTCGATGATGCATTTTACGCAGCGCTGTTTCTAGAGTTCAGAATATTGCACTTCGCTCCTAGTTCTACGCATGGGATCCAATACACTACTAACTTTCTGAAACAAGATGTCAGTTGAATGATGCATTCCACAGAGTATTATTTCACAGAGTTGAGAGTACAGCATTTTGCTCCTAGTTCTATGCTTAAGATTCGACACACTAGTAACTTACTGAAAGAAGATGTTAGTTAAATCATGAGTTTCCAATAGTGTTACTTCACAGAGTTGAGTGTATGGCACTTTGCTCTTTGTTCTGCACATGGGATTCAACACACTCCTAAATTACTGAAGAAGATGCTAGTTGAATGTTGAATACTCAACTCTATGAATAAAACCTGTGATGAATGCATCATTAAACTCTCTCTTGTTTTACTGCATTGGTAATGTTTGTAAATCTTTGCGGAAAACTAGGAGGGAAGTGCCATGTACTCACCTCTGTCAAACAAACTTGTGGGGAAAGAATCATTCAGCTAACATCTTGTTTCACTAAGTTAGAAGTGTTCAGAAAAATCCATGTGGGGAACTCAGAGGGAAGTGCCATTTACTCCACTCTTTCAAACAACACTGTGGGGAATGGTCATTCCTTTAAAATCTTTCACTAAGTTGATAGTAGTGAGAAACTCTGTGAAAACAAACTGTGGGGAATGCATCCTTAAATAATCTTTAGTTTCACTAAGTTGATAGTATGTGAAAATCCATGCAGGGAACTAGGAGAGAAGTGCCATATACTCCCCTCTGTTGCACAACACTGTGGGGAATCCATCCTTCAACTAGCATCTGATATCACTACATTGGTAGTGTTTGAAAACCCACACAGGACACTAGTAGGGAAGCACCATAAACTGAACTCTGTCCAACAACACTGTGGGGAATGCATCATTGGACAAAGTCCTCTTTCTCTAAGTAATGAGTTTTTGAAATCTCATGCGAGGAATTCTGAGGGAAGTGCCATATACGCAAGTACACGGAACAACACTTTAGGGAATGCATCATTCAACTAACATCGTGTAATGCTAAGTTGGTAATGTTTGAGTACCTGTGCATGGAAAGTGAGGGGAGTGCCATACACTAACTCTGTGAAAAAAAGACGGTGGGGAATGCATCATTCCACTAATACCTTGTTTCACTAATCTAATAGTTTTGAGGAAACCATGTGAGGAACTAGGTGAGAAGTGCCCTATACTCAACTCTGTCAAAGAACATTGTGTGGAATCCAACATTCAACTAACATTTTATTTCACCAAGTTACAAACGTTGAAAATCCAAGTGGGGACTTCTAATGGAGTGTCATTTACTCAGCTTATTCAAACAACACTGCTGGGAATGAATCATTCAACTAATATCTTGATTCACTACGTTAGTAGTGTTGGAAAACACACGCGGGAAACTAGAACGGAAATGCCACATAAAAAAATATGTGAAACAACACTGCGGGCTGTGCGTCATTGAACTACCATCCTGTTTCACTAATAGCCTTGGTAGTGTTTGAAAACTAGGATAGAAGTGCTATTTACACTGTGGGTGTAATCAACACTGTGGGTGAATTAACACTGTGGGTGAGGCATCTTTCAAATAACATCTTGCTTCACGATGTTGGTAGTGTTTGAAAACCTGCGGGGGAACTAGGAGGAGAGTGCAATATACTCAACTCAGTGAAACCAGACCGAGGTGAATGTGTGTTCCCACCAGCATTTGTTTCACTCAGTTGGTACTCTTTGAAAACCTGTGAAGGGGACTAGGAGGAAAGTGCCGCTTACTCAACTCTTGGAAACAACACTGTGGGGTACACGTCATTCAACTACCATGTTGTTCCACTAAGTTGGTAGTGTATGAAACCCATGCAGATAACTAGGTGGAAGGTGCCACATACTCCTCTCTGTGAAACAACACTGTGGCGAATGCATCATTCAACTAACATCTTATTCCTACAAGTTGGTGGTTGTTTAGAACCAAAGCAGGGAACTAGGACGGATGTGACATACACTGAACCCAGTGAAACAACACTGTGGGAGTGCATCGTACAAATAACATCTTTTTTCACTAAGTTGGTAGTGTTGGAAATCCCATGCATGGAACTAGGAGGGAAGTGCCACATACTTAACTCTGCCAGACAACACTGAGAAAATGCATCTTTCATCTAACATCTTTTTTCTCTGAGTTGGCAGAGTTTTAAAATCCATGCGGAGAACTAGGAGGAAAGTGCCACATCCTCAACTCTGTGAAACAACACTGCAGGGGAATGAATCTTTCAACTGCCATCTTGCTCACTGTGCCTTGTTTGAAAACTCACATGGGGAACTAGGATGAAAGTACCACATACTCAACTCTGAAACAACACTGTGAGGCATACATCCTTCAATAACATTTCATTTCAGTACATTGGTTCTCTTTGAAACCCATGCAGGGAACTAGGAGGGAAGTGCCACATACTCACCTCTGTGAATCAACACAGTAAGGTATGCAACTTTCAACTAGAAGCTTGTTTCACTAAGGCAGTAGTGTTTGAAAAACCATGCAGCTAACTAGGAGGGATTACACATCTTCAACTCTGTAATACAACACTGCGTGGGATGCATCTTTCACTCACATCTTGTCTCATTACCAAAGCTGGTAGTGTTTGAAAACCCATGAGGGTAACTAGGAAGAAAGGGCAATACATGCAACTCAGTGAAACCGCACTGAGGTGAATGCATGTTTGCACCAGCATCTTGTTTCACAAAGTTGGTACTGTTTGAAAACCCATGAGGGGAACTAGGAGGAAAGTGCCACTTACTCAACTCTGTGAAACAACACTGTGGGGTATGCATCATTCAGCTGCTATCTTGTTTCACTATGCTGGAAGTGTTTGAAAACCTGTGAGGGGAAACAGGAGGGAAGTGCCACATATCCAGCTAGGTGAAAGAACACTGTAGGGAATGCATCCTTAACCTAACATCTTGTTTGACTAAGTTGGTAGTTTTTCAAAACCCAGGTGCGGAACTAGGTGGCTAGACTCATAGCTCAACTCTATGAATCAACACTGTGGGGAACGCATTGTTCCACTAACATCTTGTTTCACTAAGTTGGTAGTGTTAGAAAACAGATGTGCAAAACTAGGAGGAAAGCACCACATACACCCCTCTGTGAAACACCGTGGGCAATGTATCATTCAACTCTCATCTTGTTTTTCTGATTTGGTAGTGATTAAAAAACCAAGCAGGGAACTAAGAGAGAAGTGCCACACACCCAACTCTTGGAAACCACACTGTGAAGAATGAATCATTCAACTGACATCTTCTTTCTCTATGTTGGTGGTGTGTGAAAACTCATGCTTGGAACTATGAGTGGAGTACCATATACTCACTATGGGAACTACGAGTGGAGTGCCATTTACTCACTATAGGAACTAGGAGTTGGGTACTCAAGACCGTGAAACAACACTGTGGGGAATGCATCTCTCAATGAACATCTTGTTTCCTAAGTTGGTAGTGCTTAAAAACCAATGCGGGAACCAGGAGGGAAGTGCCATATACATATCTCTGTGAAACGACACTGTGGGGAAGTCATCATTCAACGAACATCTCGTTTCCTAAGTCAGTACTGTTTGAAAACCCATGCGTGCAACTAGGAGGGAAGTACCACATACTCACCTCTGTGAAATGACATGGTAGGGTATGCAACTTTCAACCAGCATCTTGTTTCACTAAGGTGGTAATGATTCAAACCCACACGGGGAGCTGGGAGGAAAGTGCCTCATACCTGTCTGTCTGTCTAATGACACTGTGGGGAATGCATCATTCAACCATCATCTTACTTTGCCAATTTGGTAGTGTTTGAAAAACCAAGCAAGGACTAGGAGGAAAGTGCCACATACCCAAAGATGGGAAACAATACATGCAAAATGCATTCTTCAACTAACATCTTGTTTCACTAAGTTGGTATTATTTGAAAACCCATGCGAGAAACCAGGAGGAAAACACAATATACTCAAGTAGGTGAAACAAAACTGGCAAATACATTGATCAACTACCATCTTGTTTCACTATGTTGGTAGTGTTTGAAAACCCAGGCAGGAACTATGAGGAAAGTGCCACATACTCCTTTCTGTAAAACGACACTGTGGGGAATGATTCATTCAACTAACATCTTATTTCTTCAAGTCGTTAGTGTTTCAAAACCCATGCGGGGAACTAAGGAAATGCCTCATACTCAACTCTGTCAAAAAATGCTCTGGAGGAATGCCTCCTTCCCCTGACATCTTGTTTCACTAAGTTGGTAGTGTTTCAAAACCTTTGCACTGCTGGGAGGGAAGTGTCATATACTCAACTCTGTGAAGCACTACTGTGGTGAATGCATCATTCAACTAACATCTTGTCTTACTAAGTTGGTAGTGTGAAAATCAATATGCAAAAATGGCAGAAAAGTGCCATATACACAACTCTGATACAACACTGTGGGGAAAGCATCATTCAAATAACACCTTGTTTCTCGAAGTGGGGAGTATTTGAAAACCAAAGTGGGAAATAAGCATGGAAGTGTCATATTCTCAGCTCTGTCAAACAATACTGTGGGGAATACCTCATTAAACTAATATCTTGCTTCACTAAGTTGGTCATGTTTCAAAAACACATGTGCAAGGCTCAGAGGGAAGTACCATATACTCCACGCTGTGGAACAACACTGTGGGAAATTTATCAGTGAACTGACGTCTTGTTTCACTCAGTTGGCAGTGTTTGAAAACCCATGCAGGGAGCTAGGAGGAAAGTGCCACGTACATCTCTCTGAAAAAGCACTGTAGGGAATGCATCATCCAACTAATTTCTAGTTTCACTAAGTTGGTAGTGTTTGAAACCCTATATGGGGAACTAGGAGGGAAGTAGCATATACTCAATTGTGTCCAAAACACTGGGGAGTGCATCATTTAACTGCCATCTTGTTCCACTAAATTGGTAGTGTTTGAAAACACACACAGGGAACTCTGAGGCAAGTGCAATATACTCAGTTGTGTCAAACAACATGGTGGGGAATGCACGCTTCAACTAACATTTTGTTTCACCTAGTTGGGAGTCTTTGAAGACCCATGCGAGGAACTAGAGGGAAGTGCCATATACCCAACTCTGTGAAACAACACTCTGGAGATTGCATCATTCAACTAACATCTTGCTTCACTAAGTCAGTAGTGTTTAAAAACTCAGGCGGGGAAGGAACTAGGAAGGAAGTGCCATATACAAAACTCTGACATGCAACACGGTGGGGAATGCATCCTTCATTTACATCTTGTTTCACTAAGTTAGAAGTGATTGATAATCCATGTGGGGTTTTCGGAGGGACGTGCCATTTATTCAATTCTGTTAAACAACACTGCAGGGAATACATCATTCAACTAACATCTTGATTCACTAAATAGGAAGTGGCTGAAAACACATGCAGGGAACTACGAAGGAAGAGCCATATACTCATCTCTGTTACACAAGACTTTGGGGAATGCATCATTCAACTAACACCTTGTTTCACTAAGTTGGTAGTGTTTGAAAATCCATGCGGGGAACTAGGAGGGTAGTGCCATATACTCAGCTCTGTGAAAAAGCACTGTAGGGAAGGCATCATACAACTAATTTCTAGTTTAACTAAATTGATAGTGTTTGAAAACCCATGCGGGGAACCCTGAGGGAAGTGCCATAGAGTTAACTCTGTCAAATGACATGGTGGGAAATGCATCCTTCAATGAATATCTTAATTCACTAAGTTAGTAGTGTTTGAAAAGCCATGCGCAGAACTTAGAGGGATTGCTGTACACTCAACTCTGCCCAACAACATTTTGGGGAATGCATCATTCAACTCACATCTGGGGTCACTAAGTTAGTAGTATTGAAAACCCAGGTGGAGAAACTAGGAGGCAAGTGCCATATACTCAACTCTGTCTAACAACACTGTGGGGAATACATCATTCATCTAAACTCTAGTGTCACTAAGTTGGCAGTGTTTGAAAACTCATCCAGAAACTAGGAGGGATGTGCCCTATACTCAACTCTGTCAAACAACACTGTGGGGAATGCATCCTTCAACTAAAATCTTGTTTCCTTCAGGTAGTATTGTTTGAAAACCCATGCGGGGAACTCTGAGGGAAGTGCCATCTGCTCAACTCTGTCAAACAACACTATGGGGAATGCATCCTTCAACTAACATCTTATTTCCCTAAGTTGGAAGTGTTTGCAAACCCATGCGCAGAACTTGGAGGGAAGTGCCGAACACTCAAATCTGTCCAACAACACTTTGGGAATGCATCATTCAACTAATATCTGGTGTCACTAAGTTAGTAATGTGTGAAAAACCATGTGGGGAACTAGAGGGAAGTGCCATAGCCTCATCTCTACCTAACAACACTGTGGGGAATACATCATTCATCTAATCTCTAGTTTTCCTAAGTTGGTAGTGTTAGAAAACCCATCAGGAAACTAGGAGGGATGTGACCTATACTCAACTCTGTCAAACAACACTGTGGGGAATGCATCCTTCAGCTAAAAACTTGTTTCCTTAAGGTAGTATCATTTGAAAACTCATGTGGGGAACTCTGAGGGAAGTGCCATCTACTCAACACTGTCTAACACTATGGGGAGTGCATCCTTCAACTAACATCTTGTTTCACTAAGTGGATAGTGTTTGAAAACAGATGCGCAGAACTTGGAGGGAGTACCATATACTCATGTTTGTCAAACAACACGATGGGGAGTACATCATTCAACTAACACCTTGGTTCAATATGTTAGCAGTGATTGAAATCCCTTGAGAGCAACCAGGAGGGAAGTGCCATCCTGTAAGGGCACGATTGGCAGCAGCTGGCGCTGGGCCTCCCTTCTCCATATTGTACTTCATCCAAGATCTTCAGGACACCGGCCCTCCTTATCCATCTTGACACATCTTTACTCTCTTGCAGAAATAAGGTTCTTCCCGCCAACCATCTCAGGCAGTGTCTCAAGGGTCCTATTGTCTCCCTTCCACCTGGCAGTTGGTCCAGTCCTTGGGATCTGGGAGAGGTTTTTCCACAGGGCTTCTTTTTCATTAACTCACTGGGTTCCAAAGTATGTGGCCATTCAGAGGCCCAAGGCATTTGAAGGGAACCAGCAGAGGTTGTTTGGCCAGCCTAGAGATTTGGACAGGGAGCTGGCCTCCTTCTGGGCCGAGGGCAAATGAAGCCATGCATCTTCTTTGCAGGTGGATCCCCATTCCCACCGGAAATGTCAAACTTTGGCCAATCTGGTGCCCATTTCTTTCCCTTGCTGTAATTTGGTCTCTCTTAGGAGCCATGGCGTCATCACTCACACAGCTGACACCCCTGGGTAGGCCGCAAACTACCCCTCTGCTCCTGAGCTCAGTGAGGGTTCTCAGACTCTGCTGTACTAAAGGAAAGATGACACAAGAAAGATGTCCCTGTGTGCCTGGTGCTTGGCCTGCTCTCCTATGGAGCGTGAGGGGACCCTGTTTGGCTCCTTGACTTGGATGATTGGTTTCCTACATTCTGGGATGCACCTAGATTGCACAGGGGCAGTAGGAATGAAGAGGGGGTCAGCATTGGAAGAGCCTTTGCCAGGAATTAGGGAACCAAGCCCTTGTTGCAGTCTTCTGAGCAAGAGCCCTCCAAAGCCAGTAGCTCCAGCTCCAGTGCTGCTGGCTCCCTCGACTGATGGGAAAAATGGCGGGGAGAGACCAAGCCAGAAATTCTGCCTTCTAAAAAAAGAAGGCAGGCTTCCTGCTGACAGAGCTCCCATGTAGAATCCTTTAGAGTGCTCTTTTGGCCTTAATGCGCAGGCCTTTCTTGTTCTCAATACAAGTTGGTGATAGGAGAGCGCACTGGGTACTTCATTCTCAACTTTCTCCAAGTCATGTGTGAGGAAGATGTCTGGCAGTGTGTGTGTCTGCATTGCCACCCCTGAGCCCTTTTGACGAAAGACTGTTTGTGTGGAAACTCTTCCGAGACAGTGTCTCAGCCTGGAGCTTTGGTGGTGTTTTTGTGATGGTGATAGAGGTGT
>PITB01031820.1:7500-15520 GCA_004024585.1 Paradoxurus hermaphroditus
CCTCTCGGAACCCCGTGCGTGGAATTCTATCGCGTCCGAGGCCACGGACTTCGGAGAACGGTTTCTGGTAAAGGCTGTCCAGGAGCAGTGGAAGAAACCGTCCAAAGCTGCCCTTTCCCGGCCCGCCGGGCAGGTGGGGCGTCCGTGGGCCTGACGGCCTCGAGGCGGGTGTTTGGAGCCGTTCTCGACGGGAGGGGAAAGAATTTGACTTTGAAGCACAGAGCACGGCACGCAGGGAGAGACCTCTCGCATTGTGTTTAGAACATTTTCTTAATCAAAGCACCATGCCAGGAACCCTTTCTGGGGAAGTGAGGCTCGGGTGCCAGCACGATCCCACTTATAAATAGCCCGGACCCGCTCGGCCAGGAACAGAAGTACCGAACGCCGCACTCCCGTGGCCAGCGGGGGCTTTGAAGGATGCCGGCGACCCGTCCAGCTTACACCCCTTCCCTGGTCATTGTAGGCAGAAACAATGCCATCTTCCCGAAAGGAAACGGGCAATAAAAACTCCAGCAGGATTTCCTATGCAGAGTTTTTCCCATTCAGACCTGGAGCCGGCAGCCCCCGCCCAGCACCGAGCCCACCACCACCGAGACGCCTGCAGCCGCGTTCGCAGGTTTCGGGAGAGGGAGTGTCTGGATTTGCCTGAGAGGGGCCCGGAAACCGCCTTCGCAGTTCCACGAAGTGTTTTTGTTTTGTGTTTTTTGTTTTTCTTGTTTTTTTTCTTTGCCTTTTTATCCCCCACCCCCAATTGCCTTTCTGTTTCACCTATCTGACGAAGCTTCTGACAAAACGTCTAAAACCTCAGATGATAAAACGGCAAACGCTTTTATAAAGTGCCCCATTGGCTTAAGAATTCTTGGCGATTGCATTTTTTAAATTAATAGGTGCCTATGTTTTTCTTTTCCTTCTTCCCTCTTTTTAAACAAATGGTATGCTTTACGGCGGCACGATCTTGCTGCTTTACAGTATCGATAAACGCCGTACACCTGCACTATAAAACCCACTTTACATGAAGCAGGCCATTCCTGTTTTATAGCCCATTTTTCACCCATTGTTCTCGAGTCGTGTCATAGGTGTGCTGTAATGGATCGGGGAGGTGGACGCCGCGAAGATCCGTTTAACAAAATGGTCTAATTTTGCCAACTTTAGTGCCAAAATCTGGATTGAAAAACGCAGGACTCGTATCCCAGAAGGCGCACAATCTGATGTCACTTCCCCGAAAACGGCCAAGACAAACATCTATTTCCAGATCACTTGCACTTACAACACGCATTCCACCTCGTTTTCAATCCCCAAATTACGCCTCCTGTTTTCTAACAATTTTAATGTTAACCCGGTTGACACTTGAACTTTCCTGACTTTTTCTCAGACTCGAGGATTTTATTACACTGCTGGAGGAGGAGGCGAAATTCCATTCCAAATGTAATGATACTTCGGGAGGCTGAAAACCTGCTAACTTTTAAAAATGAGGCGAGGCAGATTGAATAGTCGTTCTGACGGAAGCGTATCCACAGACGTGCCGTGGCGGACCCCAGGGCTGGGCCCCACAGAGCTCTCTAACACGATGCTAGTTCATCGTATGCTCCTTTGCCATGAGAGAAGCTTCCTATTTTGTTTTTCTTCCCCTTTAAACAGGCAAGTAGAGTTAGCTTGTATGAACACGTATAATTAGTATAAGAAACTCTTTTCTTACTAAGCGTAGTGTTTGTTGAGTGTGGATTACATCGGGCAAGGCTCTCTGGGGATATGACTATATATATTGCTCATAGACAAAGAAGCTGAACGTCTACTCTGTGCCAGGCTCTGTGTGTGCCTTACCCTAATTCATGGGAACCTCAGGCAGACTCGAGACTGGAGTACCCATTCCACAGACAGGCAGACTGAGGTTTAGCGACGGTAAATGACACAGTTGGCTGCGGCTGCTGCTGTTCCTCCTAGATCTCATTCATTGGGTACTTAGGGCGCACCGGGGAGTGAGCTGAACCCTTCATGTGACCTTGGAAGTGAGGTAGATACTATTACTTACCCATCGTACACATGAGGTAGGCGACGGCAGGAGTGGTGAAGTTACTTGGCGGCACGTGCTGGCATCAGAATTCCCGGCCAGACTCAGCAGCCTGGTCTGGGACGTGAGCCCACTGGGCTCCTGAGCACGCTCCCTGCGGGACGACGGGACGGGAAGACGGTCCCTCCGTGGGTGGATTACTCCCGGACGCAGAGCGGGAGCGCGCAGGGCAAGGGCAGCTGGTGAGAGCAGAGAGCAACAAAAAGTTGGGGAGGCCTGGAGAGGTTGGGAGGGCGCGTCTTGAGTGGCGGCCGCGACGCGGACGGGGTGGACGGGAAGGGCGGCTTCCGGCTTTGTCTGCTCTCTTTGCTTTTGCGATTCCTTCTCCTGGGCCCGTGTGTGCCACTTCCTTCTTGCCCACCCCCTCCTGACCAGACCGGCTCACCTCCCCGAATGTCTGTTCTGCGGGAGGACAAGGAACGCGTGGCTTGAGAGGCGGGCGCCGGCCATCTTGAAAGGCGACCCTCGCCTGTATTGCTACCGCTGCTCCCACCACACAGACACAGATCCGAGTCACACTTCACTGCGTCCCTCCCTCCTTCTCTCTCTTCCTATCTACCTACCTACCTAACCGCACACACGCGTGTCTACACACATATAATATGAAGCATGGTACACATACCAAATACACGTAACGTGAATCCAAGGCTTCTGGTTGACTTTAGCTCCCTCGTCTCCCAAGCAAAACCACCAGCTCCGTGAGTGCGGGTCCCCCGTGCTCTCCTCTCCCGGGACCTGCGCGTCGCGAGGTTCTGGGCTCAGCAGGTCTGGTAGATCTCATAAGAGTGCGTCCATACGGCTATTGGAAAAAGAGCTCTCTGCTCGGGGTCAAGGTTTGCACACTCCACCTCTCACCCGTTCTCGGCGAGCGGCTTAGAGTCTCGTTCGTCTCGTCTTTCGAACAGGACAACGACATCTTTCTTTTCAGGGACTAGTGTGAAGAATAGTGACCCGGGTGGCTGCCAGAAGCCGTGTGTGCTGTAGACGTGCCACCCACCCGCCCCCCCCCCCGGCCTCTCTCCCGGGAGCTCAGAGGCGCCTCCACCTTCTCTGTTAGCTGGCTTGTCGGAAGAGACACGAAGGGGAGAGGTGTGCTATGTGTGTGGAAAGGCTGCCAGAACTTCCACCCAAGAACCGAGGCACGCTCCTTCACCTGTGCAGAGGCCGCGTGGAGCCGAGCGGCCCTGTCCCCCGGTGAGATCGGCTTCCTCCCCTCCAGGCTCTGTCTGGCCCGCTTGGAACATGAAGGCATGGGGTGTAGCCTGTCGTCAGGGCTTGGCCTCACTGGTAGACCATGAGCTCTTGGAGAGTCACAAACCGTGTGTCCTGGGTCTTTGTTCTTCCCTCTGCATGTAGGAACTACGAATGAAATTAAATAAGTAGCTATTTACGTTCTGGAGAGAGGTCAGAATTTAGGCTCGTGAGCCCTAGGGTGAAACCCCATCACCTACGACCTGCGATCTTGGGAAAGTCCTTTCCCATCCTTGTCTCTGCTGTTCTCCTGCTAAAGCCAGCAGGCTGGCGGGTGAGCTTTCGGGCAGCTTGTGTTTTCTCAGTGCACATTCTGCCCGATGCTTGTGGTGTAGACCGCAGCCGAAAGGGCGAATGAAGAAATATACTGCCATTTCACCACGCATTTTAGCCAGCCGTGTGTGCGCACGTGTGTGTAAGGAATGCGCGTGGTGACAGCGGCTTCGACGACGCTCTCATGGAGTGGAGAGTCCGCTTTTGAGGAACTTACACAAGCCACTGCCAGTCACAGCCCCGTCCTACCCCCTACCCCCTGACGCGAATCTGCACACTCGATGGGGGCGTCGCTCGTCCGTCCCTCAGTCAACCTCCTGCACTTGCTCTCCCCTCCTCTCGGAGCCCACTCGGCTCGGGGGTGGAGGGAGCGACGGCGTGAGGTTCCGCCGGCCGCGTCTGAAGCTGTCGGTTACCGGTAGCCTGTTTAGAAGGTGGATTGCTAATTGTTTGATTTTTCTGCCAACAGGATTCCCTGCAAATTAGAATTGTAATCTCTGTGGGTATTTCCTGAATTAAAAGAAAATATATAATAAAATAAATAAATATTAGTTGTTTGGTTGTATAAGCTTTTGAGACCTGCGAGGCTCCTCATCAATTATTAAATATGGCCAAAGACGACATCCCTAACTAGTGTCTGTGCCTTTAAAGGGAAGACATCGGTGGAGACCGCTGTGAGGCAGAGATTTTCGTGTTCTTCCTATTTAACTCCGGAAGTCTTGGCCTGGAAGCTTCGATTTCTCCACGACATAGTTTCTTTAAAAACATTTAGTATATTTATCAAGCGCATATATAATTTTAAACACATACCTTAATGTATTAACACGTACGCCACATACTTGCGTATATATACACTTGCACAAACGGACATATTTTTCATTTTATTTTTTTTAAACTGGGGCTAAGGCGTTACGTCCTTTCACACTTACCGGGCTAATCCATCCGAGGCCGTTTTTTGGCATCGATGAGAGCGCATCAGCGGCGGTAGCGACATGCCGGGCCGGACGCACCTCCTAATTGGGCGGCCGGAGAAAAATGGCAAAATACCGCTCTGGTCAAAATTATTAAAGGCCAGGTTCACCGCGCGGTTCTGGTTCGGAGATAAAATATGAGAGGGCAGCTTACATATTGCAGCGATTAAATATTTACTGTTCAAAGAAGATTCACAGAACTTTTTAAAATTAATGGCTTCGAGTCTTTGTTTGGATAGTATCACAAGTATTGAACCATTTATTGAACTGTTTGCTGAGCTATTTTACTATCGTTAGTGACATCCTCAATTGCCAGGCTTTCTCTCTCTTTCTCTCGCTCTCTCTCTCTCTCTCTCTTCCCTTCTCTCTCTCTTTTAAAAGAGAAATAGAGTAGGGTCGCTCTCTCTCTCTGCTCTCAGCAGCTGGTAGATATAAATTATATATTAAACTGTATTTGCAATGGATCACTACAAGTGACAAGTAGTTTTCCGAAGGCTTTGTCATCGCAATGAAGTGTGTGCCTCTCGAACAGTGGTTAATATGAGTCCTTATTCATATTGTCCAAGTCTTCAAAAACATAATTCAGAAAAATGGGCAGCACTTAATAGAGCTAATCTCTTGTTCTGATTCAGCCTTCAAGATCAGCAGCCTGTAAATAAGTAAGAAAGGGCCTAAACGGATTTAGCGCTGTTAATCTTTCCATAGTGGGGATATCTAGCTCTTTAGACTGCGGTCTTTGTTGACAGAAGTGGCTGCTATTGTGCCGGCCCCGGTAGCTCAGAAGCCGGCTCCTTTTGAAGGGGCTGCTATCGGCCCTCCGCACGCGTGCCACCCTCGCCCTGCACCGGCAAGATAGGCTGGCCACCGCGGCGGAGGGGGAGATTGGTGTGCGTGTCACCCCGCAGCATATGCTGCATTCAGCTCCTGTAAGTAGTGCAGAGTGAGTGTTAGCAATGACAGTGTCTTGTGCTACATGCTCAATGCCTCTTCCTGCTCTTATTCGACTTTGCCTGCTTCACTGATTTTATTATGACAGCCTGAATACTGAGGAGGGAATTAAACTGTTAAGCGGGCATCAGAGGCTGTCTAATGTTTAATGCAAGAGTCGGAGCATGTAAGAACTGATAATGAATACAAACAGGGCGACATCTTATTTGCTGTGTTTTTATTAGGATGACTTGAGAGCTTGACATCCTTTGCTACCACTTTTCTCTTCTGTTTTCTCAGTTTTCGGGGGTTAAAATTTCTCGCGCCGGTGACAAACGTGCCTAAATGTGATGTGAATTAAAGACGGCTCTCGGAGATTGTAATACTTGGAAATCATCACCTATAATAATTATGTATAGATAGGAGGTAGTCACGGCTGTTAAAAGGTCACCCAGTGAGATGTAATTGCCTTTTTCATACTCCACTACATCTCCTAGGACAGAAGCGCGACCCCGCTGGCAGGCGCAGTAAATATGCCATCTTCAGAGTGCAGTGATACATGCCAGCATTCTCGGGCTCTTGCTGACTGCCCGAGTCCTGCGACGGGCCGCCGAGAAAATGGGCTGAAGATGGAAAGATAAAGTAAAGACCACATGGTAAGAATGTGAAAATTAAAAATAAAATCTTCAATTAGATAGCCACCCCCCTCCCCGTGCCGCGAGAGACAGAAAGCCGCCTTCGTGACACAGTGACTTGGAGGGGACTCTTGGAGGCCTTTTATATCAATAAAGACGCCACCGCGCAGCGAGGCCGCCGCATCCCGGGCGGCCGGCGGTTCCCGGGATCGTGTCAGAAATCCCGGGGCCCTCGGCGCCGCTTCGGACGGCAGGACAAAATGCCAAGTTGCCCGCTTTTTTTTTTCTTTTTTTAAAGCAAACGAATGCCGTTGGGAGACCCTGGGTCCCGTTTCCCATAAAGACGCGGGAAACGCAGCAGGTCCGCCCTCCTTCTGATCACGCGTAGACGGTACCAGAGCAACCGGACCAGAGGCGGACACCCGTGGGGGCCGACGGGGAGACGGAGGGGCTCTGCTTTCTGAAACGTGGCTTTGTTCCCCAGGACGGCAGAGGTGAAGGGGTGCGGCGGGGTGGGGTGTGGCCGGCGGCTTCTGGGAGCCGCGTCCGTCCGCATCTGCGCTGCCTGGAGCGCGGGGAACACTAGGGAGGCCGAGAGGCCAATCGCGAAGACCAGAAAAGTCTGTCATTAAGCATTCCCGGTAAATCACAGTTTGCACTATTAACGTATCAAATTCACGGTCCGAGGAGAAGCACATTCGAGAGCTCTGTGGAGAGGGATTAGCACCGCGTCCCTGTTGCGATTGCACCCTGCGCTTTGATATTATCTGGTCCAGAGCCGCCTCGTGATGCCGGTCCCTCGGGCCGAGTGTGGCTCCCGGGGAGATAAGAGGTGCCCTCTGCGTGGAGAGCGGAATGTTTTCAAACTTCCGATGTGACCGTCGTTAGCGTGGACGCGGGTCTTAAGCGACCGCCTCGCAACGGTGAACCCAGCTAATAGGAGACCCAGAAATCCAGCTGCCTAAGTCAACTGCTAAATTTTTAAGAAGTGAAATACAATATGTAGGACCGTCCCCCCCGCCCCCACCTCCCGGCGTCTTAAACATCCCTCTCCTTTAAAAATCTCCCGAGTGCTGGGCTATACCAGTTATTACCAATTGAATTTTCAATAGCCAACTTTCCAAGCCCTAACTTTGACAAATTTTATTTCACATTTGTCAAAGGAAATAAAGCTGACAGCATTACAGGGGCTGTGTACTAAAAGTGGTGTCTCAATTCCAAGTCTGTCCAACCTTTGCTTCCCGAGAGGGGCATTAAATCTGGACCCAATTCGCAGCTTTGTTTGAACACTATATTTTGCCTTTTCTCTGCACCTTTGATATTTATTTCAGTGTTAAATCTATTCTTCCCTTCATCTATTACCCTGTTTTATTTCTGTTTTTGAGAACCTATATTTTTGCTAATAAATATTCACTACAGCATTTCATCCTGTACTTAATATGCCCAGTGCATGTTTTCTGTGCTAACTTCGCAACAGATTGAGTGGACATTCCACTGTTGCAGTATAGTCATAAAATTCAGGAACTTATAAAACCTACCTTTCCCCTTCCACCGTGCTTTGCTACAGTATATTTTCTGCCCTCGCCTCCCCCCCACCGGCTCTGGCGGCCCTGAGCAGAGCCACAGCTCCCCCCTGTGGCCTCCTGGGGGGATGGCTTCCCTGCCACAGCCTCCTTCCCATTCCGTCCTTGGCGACTGCTTTTCCGTCGCCCGCATTTTTAAACCTGGGTTCCAGGCCTGACTTTGGGTGCTGGGGGCAAGAGAAGGCGGTCACGGGGCGGGGAGGGGGGAGGGCAAAGAAGGGTCCTTTAAACGTAAGCCTGCAGGCACCAGGCCCACGTAAACAATTAGCGATTAGGGATCGAGCTTGCTTTTTGCTCTCCTCCTCCCCCGGG
>PITB01031821.1:0-15339 GCA_004024585.1 Paradoxurus hermaphroditus
CAGGAATGAAGACGATGTGGGGAGCCTGGATGGCTCAGTCAACTGAGCATCTGACTCTCGATTTCAGCCCAGGTCGTGATCTCACAGTTAGTGGGGTTGAGCCCCACACCAGGCTCTGTGCTGACAGGGCAGAGTCTGTTTGGGATTCTCTCTCTCTCTTCACTCTCTGCCCCATGTCTTTCTCTCTCTCTCTCTCTCTCTCTTAATAAATAAATCAACATTAATTATTTTAATAACAAGAATGAAGAAGATGTAAGGGAAGTTGTGCTTTCAAAGGCCCCATATAGATCCTGCACAAGGGGCCAGAAAACCTCGGGCTGCCTTCCTCCACCGAGCCTAAGCTGTACTTACTCAATCCAGGGGCCCCTCGTCCTGTGTTCTCCTTTGAGGTCAGGGTGAAGTCCTGGAGTCTCAAGACAGCCAATGCCACTAAGCAACCTGGAAGAATTCACGGGCCATGAGAGCCTTCCTCTGAGACCCCCAGAAGGAGCCCTGCTTGGCTCCAAGTGGGAGCCTCTCCCCTCCACCGAGGTCACAGGGGCCTGTGCCTGTGGCTGCAGTGTGTTTTCCTAAGCTGGGAAAAGCACCTCACAGACAGAAAGGTGAAATGTGAACTAAAAATAGAGCAGCGCTAGCCCAGGCCACTGGGGCTGAGGCGGCAAACAGAGGCAGACACAACAGAAGGGCTGAGTGAGCCGAGGACAGACGGCCTCTGGCAGCCTCGGACATCTGCTCTGAATCAGACCCTGTTTTCTGCGGCTTCCATGGCTGCTGGAGGCTGAGCTCCCCGACACCGACATCTTTTGCCCCGTATTTTAGAATGCTGCTGGCATCCCAAGGCCCTTTCAGAGCGTTCGTGCAGAAAAGAGAGGCCGTCCTCTTCCATGCCTCTTGGTGGTCTCAGGGAAAATTCATTCTTAACCTGAAGAATTTAAGAAGCCTTTGCCAGAGCAGAATGTTACCATGGCCAGATATGTGCAGTGGAATTCAAGAAAAAAAACGTTCATTCCACCCCTGAAGCGCCAAATCTGCTTCTTCTGGCCCAACTGGACTTTCAACAAAGAAGTCCTATTGGGTTTTCTTTCTACTCACAAACTATAAGCAACAGATGGAATGCCACCTTGACCCGACTGCCAGACACTAGGAGCCAACCTGACACAGGACAGGTGGCTTTTTAAAGCTTCATTTTCCACATCTGTAAAATGGGCATGTTGCTGCCTCAATCTCTTACCGTGCAAACGCCCTCTCCCTTCTTCCTCTGTGATAACAAAACACAATTACTAACATCTCAAGTTAACTCAGCAGGACCCAACTTATCCTTCCAGCGGTCGCTTTCTCTTCTTAAAAGGCTGCCACGAACTGATACAGATAAGCTCTTGATGTACGTTGATGCTCTTAAAAGAACGGCTTGCGGGAATGACAGGCAGGGTCCTGGCAGCAGAGATAATTCCACGTAGGGAGTTTTGCTGAAGAGGTGTGGGCAGGGCAAAGGGACCCCGAATGGATTCTGAGGCAGCCAGGGATGAGCGATGGCAGGACGCCAGGTTTAGTCCCGGTCTGGAGGGACGAGGAAGGAAAACGTTACTGACAGCTGATGAGAAGGGGCTTCCCATACAGAGACTGAGGTCCAGAGCCACAGAACTGTGACAGCAAAGCAAGGTAGGGGCAGAAAGAAACACCCCAACCTCACTCTTTTCCACTCTCCTGTCTCCTAGCGGTGCCTGCCATTGGCCAAAACCAACCGGAAGCCAGAGGGTGAGGGGAGCCCAAGGGATGAGGGTGCTGAGCAAACCAGAGCAGAGTGGAGGGGAGGCCTGGGGAGGAAGAGATACCCATCAGCCCCATACAGCTTCCAAGTTCACATGATGAACATTGCTTTGCAGATACCGGTCCTCTTTATCTATCTATCCCCATCTTCAAAAAGGCTTTACTGAGCATATGCTATGCTCTTGGCTCAAAATAGGAATCTAGGGTGCAAAGATGAATGGGATACCACCACACTGCCCATGAAGATCTCACGCCCTAGTAGGGTGACCGAACAGTAACAATAACCAGGCTCATCCAGTGTCCACACTGCATATGATTGGATAACTCAATCTCTAAGGTCACCACCAAGCATTAGACTATTAGATGTCTCTCCCAAAGCCTCAGCTTTAATAAGCAGTGAGGAGTCAAACTATCTGAATATCTCCCAAGTTCATGGTTATAACCATCACTCTGTCACATGGGAAAGGTGGCACGGGTTGCCCTGGGAGCCCACCCAACCCAAATCCCATCAGCTCATCAGTGGCCAAGACTCCGGCTGTCTAGTTCTATATCGAACTATTTGAAAGGACCCAGTCTACAGGTCTTGTGAAATCCTACATTGTCCCAATATAAATTAATATTTTAATTTTTAATCTTGACCACATGTTAGGACCCACTTCCTAACCCAGAGAATATAGGTGGGCTTACTACATGGCAGCAAGACCTAGGACATGGGGGAACATGGTGATGGGGTGTTGGTCTTTAAAGCCACTAACCCCACCCAGTAGCCATTCAGGGCTCAGAAGGAAGAGCCTCCTACAAATCAGGATTAACACTCCTCCAGGAGAAGATGGAGTTCGTGTGGGGGGTGGGCACACGGGTGAAATCTTGGTGAGATGAAATAGAACTTCCCTCCTTAACACTTCCCTCCAGGGATACCTTGCTCTGAGAATTGTGCTGTTTAAAGGACACATTAATTTGTCCTTCGGCAGAAAATAAATTAATTAGGAGAAAAGAAAATCCATGAGCAGTGCTGGATTAAACGTTTCTCCAAGCCACCGAAGGTGATGCCAGCCTCACCATGTAAAAATATAAATCCCTTACTTCCAAATGGATCTTTACGATCTATTTTAAATGTTATTTCATTGCGGTAAGAATGCCTAACATGAGATCTCCTTTCTTACATGTTTGAGGGCACAGTACAGTACTGTCATCTGTAGGTACAATGTTGTAAGCAGAATACTAGAGTTTATTCTATGTGCTTCACTGAAACTTCATGCCGGATGACTCTCGACTCCTCGTTTCTCGTCCGCCTCGCCCCTGGCAACCACCATTCTATTCCTAGATTCTAGGAATCTGATTACCTTGGATACCTTCATGGGAGAGGAGTCTTGCAGTATTTGTCCTGTGATTGGTTTATTTCTTTTAACATGTTGTCCTCAAGGCTCATCCATGTGGTTGAAAATTGCAAGATTCCCTTCTTTTTTCCTGAAAAGTACCTCCAGGAAGGTGACTTCCCACTGTGCCTCTCACCGCCTGCTGTGAATGGGGTAAGGGCTTCCAGGTTTTGCCACCAGTGGGGAGTCCCAGAGAGGGGAGCAAAGGCCTGATTTCCAGGCTCTCATCTCTGCTAACCAGATGGTTGACCTTTGATCACCATTTACAGTCTCTGGGCGTCAGTTTCTTCAGTAAAATTAAGCGATTGTATTAAACACCACTAAGCTCTCTTCCGCCTGGGAGGTGTTACAATTCTGTGTGGATTAGATAATGCAATGAACATGTGTCTAGGGGCGTGTGTCTACAGACATCCACACATGAAGGTTTAAATAAACATGTTTCCTCCCCGAGGTCCTTGCCATTTGGGAAAAGAAGTTTGTGTAATGGTGGTTCTAATACTGAATTCCTAAAGAATAAAAGCATTATTTTCAGTGTCTCCCACTAGTATGCTTTTTGTGCTTCCCTTTTTTATTTTCTTAGAAAATGCCATAATATAAATGTTAAGATCATTATAGAAAAGGAATCCTTCCTGATGAGCTTGGGATTCTATAGTAATCGTATTAAACCAGGCCTTTTATTGCTGGTTAATGAAATTCTTTTAAAATTGAACCAGCTTCAAGTAAACTGATTTGCATTGATTTGGTGATGTATAGAGCTCAAGCCACTCTATGTATAAGCAAATTAAAAGCCCTAAGCCTGTATAGCCAAGCTGCATAGGCCTTGGCTGAAAAATTGATCCCATGGCTTCCTCCAGGGGCACCTTGCTCTGGGGTTGGTGCTGCTTAAAGGGACACGGTCAATTTCTTTGGCAGAAAATAAATTAATTAGGAGAAAAGAAAAGTCATCTTCGGTGCTGGACTAAACCTTTCTCCAAGTCACCAAAGACCATCTTTGTAATGAAAAAATCATCTCGGATGCCTTCTAAGTCCATTTCACACACCCTTAAATGACGACAGGGGTGAAGTCTCATGTCCCTCCCCAGCTACCCTCACTGAGCATCCCGCGGTGTCCTAAGATCTCTAGGGCCTCAAGAAGGTTGGCCCTCCTGTCCATCCCCCTGCCATATTGCAGCCTGGTACCCCTTCTGTCTGTCACTCCCAAGGTGTCTCTCCTCTTGCCAAAAAGAATAGATGGGGGACCATGCAGAGGACCTCCCAGGATCCAGGCTCAGAACCAAGGAGGAACAATTTTAGGAATGTTAGAGTGTCAGTTCCACCAGTTATTAGCCATGTGAACTTAAAGTCACTATGTCCCAGTGATTTCATCTATAAAATGGAGTTAGTAATGGTACCTACATGATAGAGTTATGGAGAGGATGAAAGCTCTGAGCATTGAGCCAAGTGTTCAAAAACTTGTCCGTTACTAGTATCACTGTTATTGGTAATGTCATTAATAATGTAGCAAAAGGGCTTTGCCTCTGGCCTGCTGCCCCAGAACTGCCCCTCACAGGAGAGCAATAGTCCTTCGACTTGTGCAGAAAAATCCTCACAGTTCTTGACTCTGCAACTACTTGGCCGAATGTTGGCATGTGCCAAGCCTTGGGCCTGACTCCGAGGATACAGCAGTGAGTAAGGCAGCTTTAGCCTCTGTTCTCCACAGTAGGAAAATGTCAGGCAATATTGCACAGATAATCACTCAAGTCACAATAAGAATAAGCCTCTGAATGAGACGTAGAAAATACTTATTGAGTAGGTCAGAGGGAGCCAACTGGGGGTTAGGGTGAGGGCAGGCCTCCCCCAGGCTTCCCATGGGGAGTGGCCTGAAGTAGAGCTGGGCAGGTGAGAGGCCACCAAGAGGAGCGTGCAGGAGAAGGCCTGGAGGCGGGCAGCTTCTTGGAAAGGATCGTGATATTGTCCTAAGAACTCAGGTAGCCATCAGTGGCTTTCAGGCAAGAGGTGGCATCATCAAGTTTTTATTTTAAGATCTACAGAACTATAAACATCAGTCCATGAATTAGACAGGACAGACTAAGCTATACTTTGGTAATAACCAATCCTAAATGCTCAAGGACTTAACACAATAGCTTAACTCAAAGTCGGCCTGGCCCATGGCTCTGGCAGCTTCCTTTAAGCACAGTCTCAAAGATCCTGGTGGTTCCCATCTTATGGGAACCCAAAACACAACTTCCACAGTCTTGGCAGCAGGATGGAGAAGAAAGCTAGGGGATTTCTCCACAGCTTTGTTTCCACCTCAGCTTGGAAGCAACGCACAAACCACTTTCACTCAGTCAATTGGCTAGAACTTGTCACGTGGCCCTACCCACTCCCAGGGGAGGCCGGGAAGTATGGAGAATCCACGGACATTTAGCCAGCATTCAATATTTCTATCACAGCCCTCTTCCGGCTCTGCCAGGTAAAGCTTTATATTAACTCTACATGTTTAAAACAAAAAGCCCTGTCTTTTCCCTACAAATGCCCAGAGAGCTTCCCTGCTTGGGCTTTTGCCCAGCCAACTTTCTTTGTGCTTTAAGCACATTGCCACATATCCCCATATGGTTAAGTATTAAAATATTTAAATCATCATTTGATTATTGACTTAATGATACAGCATCAGTGATACAGTATTATGATATATATGCATGATGATAGTATCATGATAGATATGATATGTATTAACATCATCAACAAATGGGTACTCTTCAACTACTACTATAAAAATCTAGATACACCATCCTTCTAAAACATGTCCGTCTCCATCATAAATTACTGCATTCTACATGGCTAAGGTTCAGAGTAGAATCACAGAATTGGACCTAAAATTAATCACTGACACCCTATAACTAATAAATTAATCAATTCACCCCCAAACACTTCTACTGACAAGCAATTCACTAACTCACACAGCAAAGAGGGGATGTTAGACTCTTAGAGAAACTTCTGGAGATAAACTCACTTTTTGGATGAGACCAAACAATGAGAGAGGCTAACTGGCATCTGCGGGCTCCACAGAGGCAGGCTGGAGCGGCCACCCCTGCTCTCAGGCCTCCGCAGTTCATCCTCTGTGTTCGCAAGCCCTGTCATCAGGACACCCTGAATGGAGAAGGACAGGATCCATTCTACATGCAAGGACTTCCTTTGAATTCCTGTCTTTTATCTTAAAGAGCCATTTGCTTTTTATATTCTACTCCATAATACATCCATTGTCTTTTAATAGAAAAATACATGGAATTCATTTAATCAATGGACTAAGAAGAGCTGCATATTTATTTATTCTGTGGCTGCTGCAGCCCCTCGCCTACTACTACGTACTTCCAATAGCATCCATGACCCACTTTGAGAAGAAATGTGAAGCCAAGAATTAAAACATTCCTTACATTAATTCAACAAATAATACTGTAGGCACTCAGTAAATACCACGGTTGGCCTGCCTGGGTCATGCGCTCACCCTCAAGGCTGGAATGAGGGTGAGGTGGAGGTAGTTACAGTAATTAGCAGCCCCATGCATTGCCGAGCCATGCAACCGGGCCAAATGAAAGGATTCTTGGCAGACGAGACAAGCAATGTCCCTTCCAACCACCCTGAGACGTGGTCTAAAGTAACGCTCTTTGGATAAAAATCCAACGTATTGGTCCTCAAAGCTATTTCACTGCCCTGTGGTAGAAACAGGAGACATTATGTAGCACATAGCCAGGTCCCCAATTTTACAATCATAGCTTTGAAAGACTCCCTGCTTAGTCCAAGGAAAAGGGCAGGAGGAAGGTGGGCAGTCCATGGTTAGCTCGCATGATCAGCTGGGACCGATGACTCATCCAATGCAGCTAATTGCTGAAACTCCTGATAAATGCTTTCTGCAGGAAAATGGAAAGAAAGATTGTTTGATCTCCATAATCCCTCCCCGAAAGTGCTGTTGCTCCAGTAACTGTGCCTCCCCTCGGCGCCCCCACTATCCAGCTACCCCTCTGTAGGGCGCTCGACTGGACTTCTGAACGTGCAGACAAAAGGCAGGTAGCAGCTTGGCACCACCGGAGTCTGGGTTTCCAGGCCCAACTCCACACTTGCCAATAACTATTTGCGTTACAGAAACAAAGCACAAAGCCCTGGGCCTCCCTGGAGCAGAGCAGCCGAGAAAAGGGCCTTAATGAGCCCCGAGAATCCTGCCTGTCCAGCCAAACGAGTGTGGCTCAAGGTTAATATCATCAGAATTCTGGGAGAATACCTTGTTTTGACTGAAAGATCAAAGGAAGGGGCATTTTGTGATCAGAATTGTCCAGACAAATATTTTAGCCTCCAATTTATTCTGATTATGCAGAACCGGCCTGAGAGGGTCACAGCCAGTTAGAGAGGCGGTCACTCAGCCCAACTGGGCTGGACGGACAGAAACTTCTGTTTGGGAGTTCAGAGAGGGTGAAACATTCTACCGGTACCAATTGTGGGATGTTAGCGAGAACTCTCCGGCCCCACTTGCTGAGCTTGCTGCACTCGGATGAGAAAGGAGGTTAGATCTGGAAGGGGCCTCAGGGGCCTCCTTCCGGTCACAGCCGCGCTCCAATGATTTGCCACACAGCCAGCTGATGGCCGACTTGGGAGGAGAATCGGGCCACCCTCTCCTAACCCTGCCACCTGTCCTTGTCCCCACTATTTCCGGCTGGAAATACTCACAGTGAAACAAAACCCAACTGCAAACTGTGGGCCCTGGGGAGGCGTGCACAAGAAACCGTGGGGCTGCCCCTGGGAAGCTGGAGTGAGCCTGCCTGCACACAGCTGCAGCTCGGAGGGACCACCACAGGGACCTGAGCAGCCCAGGGAGGAAGTCCAGCCCTCAGAGCAGCAAACATATCAGGAGCAAAGTCCCCACAAAGGAGGCACATGGAACATACCAGAGACAGGCTCTGACAGCGAACTGAGCCTGTGCTCCGTCGGCTAAGATCCCCATGGGCGCCCAGGCCTGGAACTGTATTGTGCTGCAGGCATTTGATGAGCTCTTTCTGCAGCAGGCACCGTGCTTTCACACAGTCCATTTACTGAATTCTTGTAACAACCCTGCGATGCCATCTCCGTTTTAAAAGCAGGAACCTGAGGCTCAAAGACATACAATAATTTGCTCCAGGGAAACTAGCCACTACACGGCAGATGCAGGATTAGAACCCAGACCTGCCCATCTTTAAAGGCAGCTACTCCGACTTTCCTGTATGAACTGTACTTGGATTAACCAAAGAGTGGTGTGTTTCAGAAGAGTCTGCCTCATAAACGAGAAAGGAATGATAGATTCAGAATATCACCACTCTGTAACCACTAACAAAGAAATCGTTTTGGGGCGCCTGGGTGGCTCAGTTGGTTGAGCAGCCGGCTTCAGCTCAGGTCATGATCTCAGGGTCTGTGAGTTCGAGCCCCACATCAGACTCTATGCTGACGGCTCGGAGCCTGGAGCCTGCTTCGGATTCTGTATCTCCCTCTCTCTCTGCCCTTCCCCTGCTCATACACTGTCTCTATGTCTCTCAAAAATAAATAAACGTTAAAAAAAAATTAAAAAAAAAAAAGGAATCGTTTTGTGATAGCCATCAGTGACTGAGAAAATCACCAGATAAAACAGCTGAGGGGGAATTACTTATACATTGGGGGGAATCAACCTTATACTACCTACAAAAGGAGAGATGGCCAGTCATGAGGTGCCTCCCGAATTACCACAAATGTAGCAGCTCAAAGCAGTGACCTTTTGTTACCTCACAACTCTGTAGGTCAGAAGTTGGGGTACAGTGTGGCTCAGCTGGTCTGCTGAGAGCCTCACAAAGCAAAAAGCAACACACAGCTAGGGTCGTGTTCCTTTCTGAAGGCTCTGAGGAAAACCAGGTTGCAAGCTATTCGAGTTGTTGGCTGAATCCAGTTTCTGGCGGCAGGGGGATTGACATCCCCGTTTCCTGGCTGGCTGTCAGCCAGAGGCCGTCCTTGGCTCTTCCAGGCCCTTTTCCCATCCTTGCTCATGACCTCTCCATCTCAGAGCCAGCAGTCGCTCACCCTGCTCTCCTCACTCGCGGAGCCTCTTGAAACTCCCCTCCTTCTACATCTTTCTTTTGCCATCTTCCTCCTCTCCCTGCCAGCCCCTTATGCCAACTACTCAGTTTCCGGGGATTAGGCTGTGGACGCCTCAGGGGTTTACAGGGATTATTCTGCCTACCACAAGAAGGAATTCGGGATTTTTCAGAAGTGGTAATGCTGTGGTGATTACGATGTAAAATAAAATAGTCCTTTTTTTTTTTAGATTTCATTAAGAAACATTTATAGATGAAATGTTATAGTAACAGGTTTTCTTACAACAATCCAAGGGGTGTTGGAGAAAGTGGGGGAGGTTGTGAGTGAAGCATAATTAGCCTGTTTCGATCATTGTTAAACCAGCGTGGCAGGTGTATGACGATACATTATTTTATCCCCTCTGCTTTCAAAGATGCATGAAAATCTTTATAATACGAAAAGGTAGGGGAGCCGCTTACACCACACAGTGATCCTCAAAATTGGGTAAGTGGCATGGAATCACTAGAAAGCTTATTAAGTGTGCGTATTCCTGCAGATCCTGGGCCAATAGGTTTTGAGTGGATCCTGGGGGTTCTAATACGAGGGATACTGACTGCACCTTAAGAAGCACTGCACCGGGGCACCTGGGTGGCTCAGTCGGTTAAGCGGCCGACCTCAGCTCAACTCATGATCTCACAGTCTGTGAGTTCAAGCCCCGCGTTGGGCTCTGTGCTGACAGCTCAGAGCCTGGAGCCTGCTTTGGATTCTGTCTCCCTCTCTCTCTGTCCCTCCCCTGCTCACACTCTGTCTCTCTCTCTCTTTCAAAAATAAACAATAAAATTTAAAAAATAAAAAAAGAAGCACTGTACTATTATGGGAAGTTTCACTAGAAACTTTAGTAAGAAAGTGATCAAATATAACTACTAGGCCAAAAAATGTTAGAGAGAACCAAAGGATTGACAGATTGGATCCACTGGAGAAAACTGGGAAGCCTTTTAGAGAGAGGTGATAGCGGGGATAAGGACATGGAAAGAGAGAGTTTTAGTAGCAGGCAAGTTGAAATTGCCTCCAAACAGTGGAAGCAGGAAAGAGTAGGGCTTGGCTGGGAGATGCCAATTCGTTCAGCTTGGTTGAAAAATGTCAGTGAAGGGGAGGTGTAAAAAACGAAACAGGAATTGGGGTTTGCGTGCTGCGCATGGTCCCCGAATGGTAAGGTCTGTATGCAACTCAGCAGGCAAAGGAACCACTGATGGCGTTCACAAAGAGAAACGATGGGTCGGAGTTACGCATTCTAACACAAATCCCCATTTCAGAATAAACCCCACTTTCCATCTTTTTTAACCTTCATCAGAAAATACCAGACTTGGACATGCTGCGACTAACATCATATTTGCCAAAAGTAAGACTGTCACTCAGAAAACCATATGCTTCTTTCCCTGGCTGCGGGGGGAGGGTGCTGTTGTGAGGGTGGCCAGGCTTCAGATGGGCCTTTTCTCCTCTCTGCTCTTGCAAACATGCTGTGCAGAATTATATGCTCGCCTCAAAAGGGAAACAACCAAAGTGGCAAATGTATAACAGATCGTCAAAGCTGCTATTGAAATCCTAGCTGAATAAACTTGTTATTTTTCTTCAGTATTGACTAAGCATGGTGAGATTCAGGCCACTGTTTGGAAAGATGAAGCTGACTTCACATTTTTCCTTGTATATTTTGAAATTCCTTAGCATACACAATGGAGTTGAGAAGGTTGAATCTGTGTTCTCCCTTTGGGAAATGGAGAATGTCAGTTATTACTCTTTCTCCTCTTCTAAAAGTACCTCTTCTATGTCCAAGCAGAATCTTAAAGGTACAGGATATCTTACAGCTTTTTTTACCCCTGAGAACCCAGAGTTTAGTGTCCATGTGTGTTATAAGTAAATACAGGAGGGCAGTGGACACGCACGCGCGCGCACACACACACACACACACTCAGTTTTATCCAAATGGAAGGACCACACATTCTCTACAGAATTTCATTGCATCTAACATACTATTGATTATAAAACACGTCATTAAACTATGACATGCTATTGATTATAACATAGCATCCTAATTTCAGAAATATTAAAATGTCAGTCCATGAAATACAGTATTTTGTTTCATTCCCCCTCTAGAACAGAGCTCGAATTCCACCTTCCATAAATATTGTTGTTAGTCATCGGCAGCATTCCTAGGAACACGGAAGTCATCACTGGGGCCACAGCAAGGCCCATCGCCAAATAGCCCAACAAGAATTCATTAAGTAAAGAACATGAAACTTGGGTTTAGGAAGCCGTGGCTCAGATACCAGCCCTGCCATTTATTACCTGTGTGAGCTTGAGCCCCGTGTGAACTTCCTGGGTTTCAGTTTCCTCATCTGTTAAATGGGAGTAAAGAGATCTATCTTAATTCAGCCTGCCAGGACAGAATACCATCAACTGGGTGGTTTATAAACAACAAATCTGTTTCTCACAGTTCTGGAGGCTGCAAGTCTGAGATCAGGGTCTGGTGAGAGCCTCTTCCTGATAGCAGACCGTCAGCTTCTCACTGTATCCTCGTAAGGCACAAAGCAGGCAAGAGAGCTCCCTGGGGGTTCTTTTATAGGTCACTAATCCTATTCATAAGGGCTCCAACCTCATGGCCTAATGACCTCCGAAAGGCCCCACCTCCTAATACCCTCATCTTTGGGTTAGGATTTCAATATATAATTCTGGGGGGACACATTCGGTCTATCACATGTACCAAACAAGATTGTTGTAAGAATAAAATTATACAGGGCACATGGGTGGCTCCATCGGTTGAGCATCCGCCTGAATGTCATCTCAGGTCGTGATTCCAGGGTTGTGAGATGGAGCCTGGCATCAGGCTCCGTACTGAACATGGAGCCTACTTAAGATTCTCTCTCTCTCTCTCTCTCTCTCTCTCTCTCTCTCTCTCTCTCTCTCTCTCTCTCTACCTCTGTCCCTGCCTTGCTCACACTCTGTCTAAAAATAAAATAAAAAAAAAAGAATAAAATTATAAACCCATGGGAATATTCCTAGCCCTGAATCTGCGATATACCAAGTGATTACTAAATGTTTGTTGAGTCCAAATCTAAGTGTCTGTAATACATATAAGTAGGGCCATGCACCATCAAGGATAGAGAGACAAAATGAACATTTAATCAGCAAGGCAAGTTTTTATTGAGATCCCACCAGAGAGACTTCCACTCAGTCTCTCCAGATTATGTAATGAGTTGGTTCTCAAACTAGAGTGAGCATCAGAATCACTTAAAGGCTGGTTGTTTAAATACATATTGCTGGGCCCCACACCCAGAGTTTCTGATTCAATATGGCTGGGATGAGGCCTGAGAATTTGCATTTCTAAGTTCCTAGGTGATTCTGACCCTGTTGTTTCCAGTACCACACTCTGAGACCCACCAGTGGCAAGTGTGGTCTCTGCCCCAAGGAACTCTTAGTCTAGTTGAGGAAAGAAAAGCTCACATGAAGCTCTGGTGAACAGCAAAGCCCTCTGAGTAATCACATGTTGGCAGGTGAGACTCAGACAATGGCTGCAGGTGAAGTCTAGCGGAGAGAGAGAACAATGAAGGCTTGAGCAGCCAGCGTGGATCTACTTCACAGGTAAGACTCCTTGAAGGCCAAGGAGATTCTGTCCTGGAAGTAGCAAAGCCGATATTGGGCAGCGCCCATTGTTTATGGCTGACGTGTGTTTTGATTGGCGTATATGCCATCCTGACGCATTGGTGTCCATTGTGATTGGTCAGTGGCCACGCCCATTAAATGGCTAAATTTACCAGGATGGAGGGTTGTGACAAGGGAGTCCAGGAAGGAATCCCAGAGGAGGGAATGAGGGTTCCAGTTACCAAGAAAAACCAGTATGACTGGGTCAAAGGTGGCACCAGAGATAAAGGAAAAAGAGGCTCAGAGGGAGGTGAAGAAGGGATGCATCTGGGAAGGGGGTCCCTAAAAAAAGCCTGAGACAAGGGTTCAGGTCAAAGTGGTGCATTTTCCAGGCCCAAAGGTTGAATGCCTGGAGCAGGATCAGGGCAGTAAGACCTGAGAAATAGGAAAGGCAAAAGTGAGATTTAGAGGGGGGATATCAACAAGATTAGTGCATGGCTGGGCACGCACTAATAAGGATAATAAATAAGGATGCTGCTAAAGACGGGAATAAACGGCCCCCAAAAGGGTAGGGGCTTGGGGAGCAAAATGGTTGTGCAGGAGGAGGGTGTGCGGTCTGCTGTGGGCTGGTGCGGGGTTGCTACCTAGCAAGTGGGAGTGGTTGTCCAAGCTTCTGAGATGTGCCACCGAGTTCAGAGAGAGGACAGGGTTCAAGGCATGGACATAGGAAGTCGGGGCGCTCAGGAAGCTGGACTAAACTTTCACAAGTTCCCAAAATAAGGTAAAGGGAATAGCTCTCTGTTGAGTTCGACTACATTTACGGAGGGCAAGCTGCATGCCAGACCAGGAGTGCGATGGTAAAGAGGTCCTTCACATTCTCAATGCCACCCATTCGCCTGGCCTGCAGGTGCTGTCATAAGACAGGCGAACTGGCAGCATGAGAATGTGAGGGATCTGAGATAATGGGCTGCATGTGACGTCGGAAAGGACACAGAAAAGCCTCCTAATCAGTGGGCGCACTATGATGGAGGGGAGGTATTCATGGATGGCTACCGGGAGGAAGTGATGCCTACACTAAGAATTGAAGGATGAGCAGGTGAAGGAGTTAGCAGATGTAGGACAGTGAGAGGGGTGGTATTTTATTCAGAGGGAGCTGATTTTCAAAGGAAAGAGAAACAATTAGGTCTCATTTTAAATGAAAGCACTTGTTATTTTTGTTATCACCTTCCATATTTTTTTTCTCAAAATAGGAAAGCCTAAAAACAAAATCAGAAGAACATAGTAATAGTGGCCAAGGGAGATTGGAACTTCATAAAGCACCAATCAGCAGGCCCAGAAGCTGCCAACCTCAAAGGAGAAGATGCGCCCGGGAAAGTGGGTGTGTTGCGCAATGAAGTCGATGGCATCTTAAGGCAAAAGTCATCAAGGATAAAAGTGGCCACTACATAACGATAAAAGGAACAATTCTGCTGAGAAGATGTAACAATGCTGAACGGTATGATTGTAATAACATAGTCTCAGATCATGCAAAGGAAAACTTTGCAATTCCAGAAAGAAAATGTTAAGTCCACTATAATAGTAAAAGATTTTAAGACAGTTGTCACAGAAACAAATAGAAGGAGCAGACAAAAACTCAGCAAATAAACACATTTGAACATTGGAAGGCGCAAACGGGATGGATATTAACTATGCTCCACAATTAAAGAATATAGATTGTTTTCAAGTATGCATAAACATACACAGCAGGCACCAGGTGCCAGGCAAGCCTCTCGAGGAATTTACAATCGAGTAGACCAGTGACTGACGATCACCAGGCTTAGGGATCTGTTTCCTGATGAAATTTCAGGAACGAGAAACTGAACTAAATGAGATTGATTCCCTCACTTGTACTTTATCCTAGGAAGGACTCCCTGGCCCCTGTACTGGTCAGCTCTGGCTCCTCTGGGTCCGCTCCAGCCAAGGCTGGGGGTTTGTCCCCAGGGGTAGTTCTGAACAGAGACTGCCAGGAAGGGTCGCTGTGGTGCTACAGATGCTGGGCATACGGGACAAACTGCAGGAGCAAGAAAGTCCCTGGCCCAATAAAGAACGAAACTCTCCTCTCTCCCCTGGAAATATTTCTCCTTCCTGACTTGATCTTGTGCAACAAGCTTGCCAACCACAGGTGTGGCAGATACGGTGTGAAATGTTCCCCAAACTTTCAAATCACTTTTGTGTGGCGCTTCTGGTAACATCTTGCAGAGCTGCTTTCCTGCAGCACAGTTTGGGAAAGGGCAGGCTGGAGAAAGGTGTCTCCCAAACTGCATTCCTTCTGCTTTCTGCAAGCGGGCATCACCACGATAGCCCCCTCACAAATAATGACACCAGAAAGTCCCCCGACAGATGCCTGCGTGACCCTCCTCCACAGGGCCTCCTCCGAGGCCAGTTTCCCTGTGCGCAAGCGGGTTAAACACACAGAAAGGAGGCATCTGGGGCTGATGCTGCACCCAGAAGCAGAGTGTTTATTTTCCTTTCCCCA
>PITB01031822.1:0-15507 GCA_004024585.1 Paradoxurus hermaphroditus
GGACCCCCCGTGGGCCAGCGACAGAGACATCTCTGAACCCGTCCCTGGGATCCAGGGCCGGGGACGGAGAGAGCTCCTCTGATCTCCAGCCGTCGGCCCCGGGGTGGACGGGGACCCTGCCGCCATAGCCCACCGGCCCCGCCTGGGTCAGGCGACGGGGAGAAGGAAGGACAGCAGCGGGGATGCCACCTACTCGACCACACACTTCTCGTTCATGATGTTGGCCTTGAAGCCCAGCACGGCGAACACCACGAGGGTGGCCAGCACCGAGGTGAAGAAGTTAATGAAGGACACCAGCGCCGCATCGAAGTGACAGTTGTTATCCTGCTTGTTGTAGCTGGAGAAGGCGATGACGCCCCCGAAGCCCAGCCCCAGGGCGAAGAAGACCTGGGTGGCTGCCTCCCGCCACACCTGGGGGTCCAGCATCTTGTCCAGCTGTGGGGGGTGTGGGGGGGGGGAGGACGAGAGACACACAGACGATGGTTTTCTCCACGCACGGTGGAGTTCCCACCTCAGCCCCTTCCTCAGCCTTGCCGGAGTTCAGAGGCCGCACGGCATGGTGGGAAAGCTGTGGCCGCGTGACCTTGGGCATTCCTCCAAGCCCTCTGAGCTTCAGATCCCCAGGTGGATAACGCAGATACCAAGAGCATTAACTTCAGAGGACTGTCGTGAGGCTTAAGTAAGATAAAATCAATGCTATGTGTTTCCTCAGGAACTTCTCAGTTCACTTGAACCGCCATCTTTGCTTACCAGGGAGCTATTAGACTGAGGAATATCTTCAGGGCCATCAGGTATGATGCGTGCTACACAGCTCTAGGGAGGGCCATTCACTTGGACTCTAGCGTGAATGGTGCCTCTTAGAGTTGTGCAGTGTACAACCTGCACAACGGCACTAGAGAACCGAAAACACCAATATTTCCCTGATGCCTTCTCCGCTTCAACCATGAAGAAGGACACCAGCTCCTCCCTCCTGCCCACCTGAGCTCCTTTTCCCAAGGAAAAAGAAAAAGGCCCAATGTTCATTCTTACACAGTTCTAGGTCACAGAAAGACCCTTTCCCCCCTCCCCCCCAAGCAACCTGAAGCACAGAACCAGACACTTCCTAGAGAGGGGAAACCCCTTTTGGACCCTCCATCTGCCCTCAGGCCTGATGGGACCCCGGACCACAACAGCCTGTAGAGGGTATGGGAAAATTCCCGAAGTGCTTTTCGTATCTCTTTTTCCTTTAACTGTTTGCGCCTCAGGACAGGGACCGTGGCTTGGCCCCGGCACAGGGCTGGAGAGTTAGAGGGGCCCAGGCCGACACCTGACTCCCATCTTTAAAGAGCTGAGAAGGGTGGGGGAAAGGACAGTGCCTGTTTTATGAGCCTCGGTTTTCTCATCTGAACAACGGGGCTAATAACAGAGCCTCCCTCCCGCGGTGGTCGTGAGATCAGATATGCCATTACAAGTAACGTCTGGTGCGTCAGTAGCAAGTTCATCCTGACAAAGTACCTCTGACTTGGTGGGGACAGGTTTTTTGTTTTTTTTTTTTTAGTGAGGGGCAGGGATGACCTGTTCACATTTTGAAAGAGGGCACGGACACCCCTAGGTGAAAATTACTCGCTCCGAGTTGCTTGCGTACAGACGCTCCGATGCCGGCCCCTGACGCCCTCCCAGCACCCCCTGAGACCATATCCGCCTGCACCTGTGCTGCTGAGGCCGACCCGAGCGACCGAGGGGGCAAGGAAGTTCCAGAGAGTTTGCTCTCCCTGCGGGCACAAGCCCGCACTGGTCCTGGCCCGGCCGCCCATCGCCGCGCGCCTGTGGCTAAGTCCGTTCCCATGTGCGCGCACCGAGGCGTCAGTCTTGAGGGTCCGCCCGGCGCCACCTTCCAGCCCCAGAGCCCAGGATAGCGGCCAGCCCGCCCGCCACCTCAGCAGCTCCCTTGGGCTAGCTGATCACCCGGCATCACTCCACTGGCCGAGAAGATGTTGGCAAGCTCGGAGGGCTGGGGGAGGCCCCCCGGGCCCCCCCGGCCTCACCCCAGGCCGAGGAGGAAGAGGAGGACGACGGCAGTAGAGTCTTAGTGTTGGTGCACAAAGGGAGGCCTGTGGGTTCTAGGGGAGACTGAGGCCCCCCCACCTTGCATGAAATAAAGTCATCTTTGGTCCACCGATGAAGCCCAGAACCCAGACTCCAAGGAGCTCACGGTACCCGACTTCCACGAGAAGGTGGCGCCCTCCCCGGCCCTCCCCGGCCCTCCCCGTCTCTGCACACTCACGAGCTACAGTCTCCCTGCGAATGTGACCTGCAGCCACTCGTCCGTCCGTCAAACACAGAGCGCCCGCTGTGGGCCAGGCCGGGGGCTGGGTGTGGGGAGCCGTAGAGCGTAAGCGCAGGCGAGGTCCCAGCTCCTGCGCAGCTGACATTCTAATTGTCACATGACCCCACAAACAGACGTTAAGTTGCAAAGGCGACAAGGGCTGCGAAGGCCGGGACCCAGTGCTGGGGCGGGGGCGGGGCGAGCCAGTCAGGAGGCCAGGGACAGCATCCCCTAGACAGCGGGATCCTTGAACTGACAACTGAGAAAGAGAAAGGAAGGCTAAGAGGGGAGGGACGAGCATTCCGGCAGACGGAACAGTGTGTGCGAGGCAGGGCAGGACGGAGGAGGGCGTGTGAACCGAAAGAGGCCGGGCCGCCTGAAGCAGCAAGGATGAGGCGGGAGAGGTCCGGGTGAGGCTGGGGGGCAGAGGAGTCAGACTGGAGGTCTTAGAGGGACCCCAAGAAAGCCTTGAACCCGGGAAACCCTCTAAGGGGTGCGGAGGAGGAGGGAGGCTTCTGGCCTGAGGTGGGGGCAGATGGACACCGAGGAGAAGGGGCAGGTCTCGACGGGGTTGGAACAGGGCGGATCAAGACATCGGCTGTAGGAATGTGGAGTTGAGTGTGTCTTTACGACCTCCTAGGGGAGACGACGGGCGGGCAGGGAGACAAGCGGGTCTGGAGACAAGAGACGCTGAGCCAGAGGTGTAACTCGTGAGGTGCAGGTGTGCGGGAAGGAGCCGGAGGTCCCCCCGGGGGAGGGAGAAGAGGCGAGCCAGGGGCCGGGGCAACACGTCCAAGTTCACTGTAGCACAGAGACAGGGACGCGAGGTGCAGCAGCCCAGAAGGGGAGAAGCGCAAGAGAGGGCTGGCGCCGGAGGTCACGGGACGCCAGCCTGGCTGGAGGAGGGACCCAGGCTCCCGAGAGAAACCGGCTACGGTGAGCAGGTCACGGGTGGGCTCGGTCGGAGCTGTCCAGGAAGCGACGCGGCCAGAGTCCAGGAGAAGCCGGGAAAACCGAGAAGCAGGCGGGGGGAAGAACTGAAGGCAAAGCAGATAATGACTCCTTGGAGAAGCCAGCCTCGAAACGGAGGAGAAAGATGGCAGGTTCGGGTCATCAGGGAAGTGTGACTTTTTTGTTCTTTTTGCTCTCTTAATTTTAATGTTTAATTTTGAGAGGGAAGGGGGGACAGGCAGAGGGAGAGGGAGACTGAGAATCGGAAGCAGGCTCCAGGCTCTGAGCTGTCAGCACTCAGCCCGACGCGGGACTTGAACCCGTGAACCGCCTGAATGACCTGAGCCCAAGCGGGACACTTAACCGACGGAGCCACCCAGGCGCCCCTGTTTTTGTCTTCAATGCAGTGACTTGATGGCATGCCAGGGCCGATGGAGGGCAGGGGATCCAGAGGGGAGGGGAGCTGCCTTCCCCGGGGGGAGACCCGGGGCTGCCCGTGGAGGGGCCAGGGTAAGAGGAGGACAGGTTAGGGCAGCTGCGGGTGGGTTTGTAGGCTCCGCTTCTGTCTCTGACGGAGGCTCTGTCTTGGGGGCTCCGTTCACCCCGTCAAGCAGGAGGCCAGCTCGTCCGTTAGGGGTGACGTCAGCACGTTCAGACAGGCGGCCGGGGGTTAAAACCACGGGGGAGCACGGAGAAACGGAGTAGGGTCATCCCACGTCGTTGAGGGTCCACTGTGTTTGAAATGTCATCTTCACAGAAAGTGGGACAGGCCTGCGTTTCCTTATCTGAAAGCCCCAAGGGCAGACTGGTTTTGGAGCTCAAGGCTCTTGTGCCTTACTTTATTTTAGAAAGGTAAGAGGGTGCGTGCGCCCCGTAATTACATAATCCGCCCGGCGGGGTCTGGGACAGCACCCCGTAAACAAACACATCGGTATTTCTAGAGCAGAATATGAAAATTCACACCAAGCGAGTCAATAAAAACTATAAATAGCCTCACATCTGTTCAGGTCATTTTGCCACCAACCGAGTTCCGGGAGAAAGAAAAAAACAACTTTTCTTCAAGGCTATTTGGATTTTGGCATTGTGAGTGAGGAAACAGAGGTCTGTATGGAAACGTGAAGATTATTTTGAACAGGAGAACAGAATAATCATTGTCCCACGGGGAAAGGACGTTTGTACCTCCCCTTCTCCTGGGTGGGTTTTTAAGTGATCCTCCCAGAAAGTTCTAGAAATGGGCGGAGGGATTGCTTCTGCCTGGAAGGATACGCCGGCATTCTCGGATGCTCACAAATGATCAGTCAGGAGGTTCTACCAATCGGTTGGAACCCGGCCACTTCCCTCAGGCTAGAAACCCAGACGCAATGGCCCGGCTCCGGGCTGTCTGGAGAGTTCCAACCAGGAAGGAAGCACAAGACTTTGGAAGAGAGGGTACATTGAGACAGACACGGCCCTGGCCGTCCCCCTTGCGTGGTGAAAAATCTTTGATGGTTCCCCGCTGTCTGCCGGAAAACCTTTCCCACTCTTTGTTCCCATCTCCAGATGCCATGAACTTCCTCTTCCAAGTTCCCCGCAGTCTCCTACCTCTGGCCTTTGCCCAGGCTGTTCCCTCTGCCTGGGATTCCGTTCCTGCTACTCACGTCCCGGTGAAACTCCTATTTCTTTCTTAACACCCAGCATAAATATCACCTCCTCTTCGAAGCTTTTCCTGAGGCCTCAGGCAGAGCTAGTCACAGCCCTGGGGCTCTTAAGGGTCCGGTCAATCAATACCTGCATTCCAGGTTTCTATGTCTGCCTTTTGTTCCACACTTTGTGTTTCTTAGGGGTGGAGCCCCTCTCCCGTCCATCAGTGTCTGGCACACGGGAGAGAAGGCAAGAGTTGGGGGCAAGAGAGAGAGAGAGAGACGGACAAGGTTGCTGCCTCAGGGTGAACTGGGCAGGGAGGGCCAGACCAGGCGCTGTGAAACCGTACCGGCCTTTCTGTGCTAGGACGCAGGCTTCTAGGACAAGGAGATCCTTAGGGCTTTAAAAACCTCCGCTTTCTCAAACACGGCTATTTTAATGCTGGCTTCCTTTCCTTTCCTTCTTTCTGGCTTTTCTTCTCCCCCTCCCCCACTCCCGCCCTTCCTTCCTCTTCCTCCTCCTCCTCCTCTTCTGGTAACTGTGTCATTTCTCATCTATATCGGTCATTACTAAAGCTTTTCCCAAAGGCTCTGGACCATCTGTGAGACCCAACCACACGTCCTTGTCAGGATTTTCATCACTGTCTAAACCTAAAAATGGGTACATTCCCGAGGCCCGGCCACTGCTCAGGGCCAGGCTCCATCCATGAAGGCGGCCGCACCCTAGGGAGGCCACCCTAGCCTCAGACTGCGCCATCAGAGCTGACCCTGTAACTCGGGGCACAGGGTCTCCAAGGACAGGGCGGGCATGTCTTACACGCGGTGATGTGAAATGGGAACGAGAATTTTCTGTTTGTATTTTTAAGACCGTATCTATTTGCTGTTCTTTCTCATTTTTAAAAATCATGGGACATTGATGGTAAAATGTACAAAAAGTGGAGACGATAGTATAATGAGCCCCCGGGTCCCCATCCCTCGGGTCTGACGGTCACCAACTTCTGGCCAATCTCACTTCCTCTTGCCCTATTCCCCATCCTTAGATTATTCTGAAGAAAATTGGGGGCCTCGAATCTGATATTAATGAGGCCCCAGGAAATAATCTGTGCCACACCTTGACTTTTGAGGAGATAAGTGTCCTGTGTGAGCAGCCCCTGGGCACCCTTCCAGCCTGCAGCTTGGTGGCGGGGAGGCTGTCTTGCTGGAGACGACCAGATGCCCAGTGTTCACCTGGGGGTAAAGTGAGTCAGGCACCTTCAGGACTGAAAGCTGTTGTTCCTCGAATTTAAAGGGGCTCTATCAGGATTTCTGGGGTGCTGGTGCATAATTCCAGCGAGGTCCTGATCGTGGTGTCTACAGAGGATGAACCCACGGCCAGCCCTCAGGAAGCCCAGTGTCCTTGCCAGACATCGGGAAGCACCTGCCAGAGGAGAGGTGGGAAATGGGCTCTCCCCACAAAAAGACAAGGCTCGCACCGTCCTTGGGGTGCCTGTCCTGAAACATAGCCAGAGCTTCCTGCCATTTCCTGGGCCCGAGGGCTGAGTCACTTCCTCGCTCAGAGAACGAGGTGTTTCACGCATCTGACTCAGCCGCACGAAGCTGCTTTTGGAATCCACGGGCAGCTCCTGAGCGCCCGGCCTGACCCGGAGCGTGACCGGAGCACACGCCCTTGCTTCTCAGCCCAGCCGGGCACCTGCCGGTGCAAGAGCCAGCCGGGGCCGCGAGACACCAGATGGCACTGGAGTGCCGGGTTCCCAGCGCCCAAGAACGGTGTCACCTTCACCAGGGAGAGAATAATGATCGCCAAGGCTTACCGTGCGCTCGCTGTGCCCCAGGAGCCGGTCCCCCGCGCTCTCCCGACAAGGCTGTCAGGAAGCTACCATGGTTCGCCCCATCCCGCAGCTGAGAAAACAGAGTGGGTTCCCCAGGGATCCTGCCCTCCAACCACTGAGCACGGAGCCGGGATCTGAACCAGACTGGCTGGCTCCAGGGCCCGCCCCGGTCATCCTGCCCAGAAGCCCTCCTCTACTTGTGGAGGCTCTGCCCCTGGGCCTTCGGTGCCTGCCGGGACCCCATTTCTCTAAGGGTTGACACGTACCCTTGACCCTGGGGCCAGTCTGGCTCACTGGCGAAGAGTGCTCTTGCGTCTAGACCCCAGAGCGGGTGAAGCGAGCGGCAGAAGCCCAAAGCCAAACGCAGCTCAGATTGCGGCGGTCCCCCGTCCCAGAAGGCCGTGCACTTTCATCTCGACTGATGACATGTGGTTTAAGACTCAAAAGGCACAAAAGTGCACTGTAAGGGCTCCTTTACCCCGCCCCATGTCCAGACACTCGGCTCCTGTTCCCTGGATGTGACCGTGATATCTGCTTCGCGCGTGCCCCTTCCAGTGATATTTCGTGTCCCTCAGTGACACGCACACACGTGCCAACATATATCTCTGCGCGCGTGTGTGTGTATTCCCGCCCCCAGTCTGGCACTTCCTCATCATGCCGAGTCGGGCACCCACAGAGTTCTGGGGCTCCTGGCAAGCCGCCCCTTCAGCCCCTGCCCACTCGCGGCCTTGTTCTCACAGTCTGCCTAAGGGACCCCCCTGGGCCTGGTCCCTCGGTCCCTGGGCTCCATTTACCTCGGCGGCTGCAAGGTTCCCACGACTCCTGGGTGCTCCTTCATCTGGACTTTCTCTCCGGACGGTCGGGTCCGTCCCCTGCTCTGACTCAAGCTCTGCCCCTCCCTAACCACCTGCACCCTGCCCCCGGAGCCTGGAACTCCCAGTCTGTCCTCTCGGCAAGCCTTCCCTGGATGCCCCGCCCCTCCCCGCCTTCCTGCTACAGCTCGGTGGTTCTCCAGCCTGGCGGCACACCCAAATCACGGGGAGCATCCGGAGCTACTACTCCCTGGCCACCACACCTGGTCATCCCAATTAATCAGTCTGCCAGCTGGAGTCTGACTGGTCAAGGGCGGGCCCGATCCGGAGGCTTCCCCTGCGGCCCTCTAGGGTGAAAGCTGTCCTCTTACACGCCCATGCCGCCATCGGGGCTGGAGGCGGACAGCGTGCCGTCTGTTCCCGTAGGTCATTGCCGCTCTTCCAAGTACACTCTCTCTGTCCAGCTCTACAGCTATCACAATTCTGGGTCCCGTCAGCTCCTCCCTTACACCGATCTTGTCCTTGGGTTGTGCCAGAGCCTCCGTCATATCTAAGAGCGGTGCTCCAACGAGGACCTCAAAGTCAAGGACCCTGAACCCCAGAGCACCCTATCTTTCCAGCTCACTCCTTCTAGTATCTTGACTCCAAAAATTCTTCACCCGGACTGGGACCCGTCTGCATTTCACCGCCCCCATCCTGTTTGTAGCCTAACTTCCCTTCTTTTTTTTATTATTTTTTATTATTTTTATTTTTTAATGTTTATTTACTTTTGACAGAGAGACAGAGTGTGAGCAGGGGAGGGGCAGAGAAAGAGGGGGACACAGAATCCAAAGCAGGCTCCAGGCCCTGAGCTGTCAGCACAGAGCCCGACTCGGGGCTCGAATTCACGAACCGTGAGAACATGACCTGAGCCGAAGTCAGTGCTTAACCGACTGAGCCCCCCGGGCGCCTCTAACTTCCCTTCTTAACTGGCTTCGTCAATGGTCCATCATTTGGTTACTACTCCCTTGCGACCCTCTTAACCCCCTGGCGCCTCTCCCCATGGTCATCCCTTGTTATCACCTCCTGACCCTGGTGAAGTCCAACCAACCCTCCACCGACGCTGGGCCTGCCCCCGAGCAGCTGAGCGTACCTAGAGAAATCACACAAGGCACACCTTGGGACCTTAGATGAGTTATTCAACCTCTCTGGGCATCGGTACCCCCTGCCCCCGGCCCCGTGCAAAATGGCTAAAATAACGCCTGCCCCGAGGGATATTATGAGCTTAGATGAGCGAATGTACGCGAGGTGCGTGTAACAGTGCCGGGCACACAGTAAGAAGCAGCCGCTGTAAAACACGTGACTGGTCTCAGTATCCCCCCGGCTGTGGGAAAGAGCGTGCTTTCAGAGGCCTTAAACTAGGAGGAGCTGTCCAGCGTGGGCCTGGAGAAGCGTCAGCTACGCCCTGCTGGCCGGCCTCACCACACACCCGTGGGCCCCCCGACCACCAGCGTGCCCTCCGTGCTGCACACCCTGTCTGTCTCCTGCACGGCCCCCTCACACTCGCTCCTCCTCAGGCGCCCACCACGCTCCACCCTTTGGACTCTCACCTGATGCCCTTGCTTCCTCCTTCACGGAGGAAAATGACCCAATGGGAAGAGAGCCCCCGCAATGAGGAGCGCCTCACCACAGCTTCTCGGCCGCCGGCATCTGTGCCCACCGGCCGGCCCTCGCCTCCCCTTCCTCCCGGATGAGACCAGCTCCGCCACGTGCGAGCTGGGTCCCACCTCTCCTGCTTACTCAGGGACGCTGGTTCCCTCCACGCAAAAGCCTCAATTTCCTACTCTTGGTTGTTTTTTTTTTTTAGAAGTGTACAATTTGGGGCATCGGGGCGGCTCAGCGGGTTAAGGGTATGACTTCTGCTCAGGCCACGATCTCGCAGTTCATGAGTCTTGAGTTCAAGCCCCGTGTGGGGCTCTCTGCTGTCGGCACAGAGCCCGCTTTGGATCCTCTGTCCTTCTCTCTCTCTCTGCCCCTCCCACACACACACACTCTCTCTCTCAAAAATAAACATTTTAAAAAGTATATAATTGAACGGTATTTAGCACATCCCGGACTTGTGCTCTCATCGCCACAATTTTAGAACTTCTTCATTACCCCGAAAAGAAAACCCAACCCCATTAATAGTCACTCCCCATCCCTCTCCGCCCCCCGGCCGGCTCACAAACCTAGCCCTAAGGAACCACTAATCTGCTTCCTGTCTCTACAGATTTGCCTATTCTGGCCATCTCGCGTAAACGGAATCACACAATATGTGGTCTTTGGTGACCGTTCGAGGTTCACGCAATGTCGTAGCACCTGTCAGTAAGTACTTCATTCCTCTGTATGGCCTTATAAGATTCCATTGTACAAACACGTGACTCTCGATCTTTCCATTCATCAGTTGATGGACACCTGAGTTGCTTCTACTTATTAGCTCTTGTGAAGAATGCTGCTATGAACATTTGGGTACACGTTTTGGGGCGAACGTGCTTTTAGTTCCCTTGGAAATGCGCCCAGGAGGGGTTTGCTGGATCATACGCTAACTCTGTCTAACCTTTGGAGGGGCCGCCAGGCTGTTTCCCAAAGCGGCTGATAGATTTTTGTTATCATAGTACCAAGTTCGGAAATAACACCCTGGGTGTTAATAACACCACGGATTTCTCCAGCTTCCACCCATTTCTCATTCCTCTGCTCTTCTTTTATGGCAAAACTCCTGGGTTTGCACCTGGGTGGCTCAGTTGGTTGAGCGTCTGACTCTTGGTTTCGGCTCAGGTCATGATCTCACGGTTCATGAGACTGAGCCCCGCATTGGGCTCTGCACTGACAGGGAGGAGCCTGTTTGGGATTCTCTCTCTCCCTCTCTCTCTGCCCCCTCCCACTGGCACTCACTCTCTCTCCCTCTCTCTCTCTATTTCTCTCAAAATAAATTAATAAACTTAAAAAAAAGAAGGTACAGCAAAACTCCTGAAAACAGGTGGTCTCTACCACTTATGACCAATTCCTCATGTCCCATTTTCTCTTGACCCCACCACTGTCAGACTTTATTCCCGGCACTCGACCAGAATAGTTCTTATCGAGCTCACCAGGGACCCCTCTGTTGTTAAGTGCACTGCTCATTACTCAGTCCTCACCGCCTGACTGCAGCAACTTTGGACATGGCAAATCATTCCCTCCTTAACACAGTTTCTCTGCTTTGCCCCTGGGATTGATGCATCCACGTCTCCCTCCCCTCCTCCTCCTCCTCCTCCTCCTCCTCCCACATTGGCTACCCCTTCCCCAACCTCTAAATGCAGGGCCCTGGTGCTCACTGCTTAGTCCTCTTCTCAGTGTTTACTCTCCAGAGGACCGTCACTAGTCCACAGCTGTAAATTCTCTGATTCCCAACTTTGTATCCACCTGACCTGCAGACTCAGCTGTCCAACTGCCTATTCAATATCTCCACTTGGATATCTACTAGACATTTTAGACCCGCATGTCCCAAAACAGGAGTCTTGTTGTTCCCCACCAAACCTGCTCCCCTCACCGTCTGCCCTCATCTCCTTAAATGTCAACTCCGTGCTTCTAGTTACTCAGGCAAAAGACCTTGGAGTCATTCTCAAAGGGACCATTCTCTTTCTTTCACCCCTCACATCCAATCCGACAACAGCAAATCTTGTGACCCTACTTCCTACATATGTCCTGAATCTGACCACTTCTCGTCACTCTATTGCCATCACCTGGGCTCAAATCACAGTCTCCTCTCACCTGGATGAATTCTAGAACTTGGATGGAGTCACCTGGAAGGAGCCTTCCGGCAGGTCGTCGTGTTCCACCCTTGCTCCCTCAGATTGTCTACGGCAGCCAGAGGGATCCTTCGAAGACGGAAGTTGGATCAGGTTGCTCCTTCACTCGGAACCTCTGATGGCTCCCATTTCCCCCAGAGTAGACATCAAAGACCTACTTGGCTCATAAGACACTCATGACCTGGCTCTCCACTGTCCCCTTGACCACATGTCCTACATCTACGCCCTCCCATTCGGGACTCATCAGCCTCCTTGAATTGGATGCCAAACACATCCAATCTCAAGGCCTTTTCATTTATTGTTCTCTCTGGAATGGACTGTGCTACTTCCAGACGTCCACACAGCCTGCTTCCCGCCTCCCCTCTTCCCTCAAAGACCACTTGCTCAGGGAGGCCTTCCTTGAACACCATCTGAAGCAACCCTCTCCCCGGTGTCCCTACTCCTCCTGTCTCTGCTTTATTTTTCTCCTTAGCAATGCCACCCAACAACGCCTTAATCTTCTATTGACTTATTATTCTCATGAGGGCCGGGAAGTTTGTCTGTTTGGTTCACGCTGGATCCCGGGACCCACGACAGAGTCCAGAACCTAACAGGCATTCAGCGAACCTTGGCCGAATGAAGGGATAAATGAACGATGGCCGTTTGGATGGCTTTCCATCTTTTGCCACTAAAACATATTCTGTAATGGCCAATATTATCCACAGGCCATTTTGCTCCTAAGGGAATATATCCGTAGGACAAAAAACTGGAAGTGGAGTTGCTGGATCAAAGGTCATGAAGAGTTATAATTTTGAGAAACATTTCCTGAAAGTTTTGGTGGCTAGAAAATCGACCATAATCTACCACTTTGTGTTGAGCCAGTCACATGGTGAGTTGCGTGGCACGCCATGCTGACTTGGGTTTTTCACTGAATGGAAAGGAAGTAATCAGGAGAGATGTTGCCCAAGGAATCCAAGAAGTTAACTAGCCATCAACATGAATTAGCGTCCCTTCAAAAATGCTAGAGGGTCATCACGGTATCCTGGCCACATTGCATTTGCCACACATTCACTGACTGCTTGGGGGCATGGACTGAAAGTCTAGATCTTATGACTTGGATCCTCTCTGGTATTGGAAGACTTTGTAAGAGGACTTTCGGCATGTCCACAGAGAGCCTATGCTTTTTTAAAGTGGATTCTGAGATGCCCTAGTTGAAAATCTTCTTGGACTCTGCCATGGCCACCAAATGGCATGACCCCTGGAGATGTCATTCACATTGTGGTCAGTCTAAATGGAGCAGTGCACAGCCTGGGAAGCTGTGTGCAACGATCCTAGCGTTCTATAGCGCTGTTCTCGGTCAAGGACTTGCAATGGTTCTAGGGTTCCCCATCTCGCCGATCCTGTACTTGAACAGTCACAGCTCTGCAACAGTGGTCTGCTATGTAGGGACAGTCAACAAACTGTCCACCCTCACCCAGCCACCATTACCGGCCTTACCTGCAGCACGGGCTGTGAAGGAGCACAGGCTCTTCCTTGATGGAAGAGTTTGGCCTTCGAGGCCCTTAGGTCTTCCCTTCCCCATTCAACACATCCATCCAAGGTCAAGGGCAAGAGCTGCCCCAAAGAACAAAATCTCAAGATGAGCCCTCAGGCTCTATCCAGACTGAAAGTCATGCGAGCTAGATGACTCACCTGGCTCCTCCAGGTTCCTTTAAACTTCCCTTCACGGAGGCTCTGTTTCTTATAAATGCTAACATGACATCACACCATTTCCTGAACATCCAGGGAAAGGTTTTGGAAAGGAATGTCCTCTGTTGTTCAAAGTGCACATCAAACATCTTGCATCCATCCGATTGCCAAAAATTGAGGTCTAACAAATGTGGAGCAACAGGGACTCTCCTATACAACCAGGGGAGTGTTGACAGTTCCCACCACTTGGTTGTGTTTTTTTTTTTAACGTTTATTCATTTTTTGAGAGGCAGAGAGAGACACGGCATGAGCGGGGGAAGGGCAGAGAAAGAGAGACGGAGAGACACAGAATCTGAAGCAGGCTCCAGGCTCTGAGCCGTCAGCACAGAGCCTGATGCGGGGCTCGAACCCACGAACCGTGAGATCGTGATCTGAGCCGAAGTCAGACACTTAACTGACTGAGCCACCCAGGCACCCTGTTGCCATCACTTTGGAAAGCAATTTGGCCACTATCTAGTAAAACTGAAGGTATTCATATCCTTTGGGATGGCAATTCTACTCCTGAACACAGACACCCTAGACACGGGAAGGCCTGGGTGATAATGTTTACTGTAGCGTTACTAGCAATAGCGAAAGCTGGAAACAACATAAGCGACCATGAGCTAGAGAGTAAACTAATAAAGTTTCATGCTACGGTGGCACACTATCCACTGGGGAAGACGGATGCACTAGAGCTACAAACAGCGCTATAAATAAATCTCGAGCAACAGTATGGATTGGAAATAAAAGCAGAATCAAGTCGCAGGAAGTTGCATGTAAGACGATGTCACACGTAAAGGTTAAAAGTACACAGAAGTGCTATACGTTGTTTAGGCACACACGAATATGTATTACGAGTTTTAAAAAATGTATTTGGAGGATAAACCCTGAATTCAGGATCGTGGTTGTCTTTAGGGGAGGAAAGAAACGGGATCAAGTCAGGCTATAAAGGCACTTTCTATGGTCTCCGTAATTTTGCTCTCTTAAGAATGTTTATTATATTAATATATATATACGATTACACGCCTGAGATATTTCATCATTAAAAAGATGTTTTAGGGGCATCTGGGTGGCTCCGTCGGTGAAGCATCCACCTCTTGATTTTGGCTCAAGTCAAGATCTTGCGGTTCGTGAGCTCGAGTCCCCCAGCAGCCCAAAGCCTGCCTGGGATTCTGTCTCCCTGTCTCTCTACCCCTCCCCTACTTGCGCTCCATCTCTCACTCTCAAAATAAATAAAAATAAGCTTAAAAGAACCCAAAACGATGTTTTAAAGAGCGTCTGAATCAAACAGGGAGTGGTACTGTGCGTGCTGGCACCAGAGGCCAATGCCACGAATCGGTTCAACGCGGGGCTCTCTGACCTGTGTGTGTCTCCCCACTTATGGACATCTCCGGAGCAAAGTTTCCTCATGAGGTTCACTAAAGTATAATTATAAGACTCAAGTGTAAACGTTAGACTGATCGTTCCCAAATATGGTTGGTAATTCATAAAAACTGTTGGCTTTCTTCTCATGGCCACCCCCCCACCCCCCCGCCCCCGGCAAAGAAACCAGGTTCCCCTAATTTTCTTCTTTGTCACACATCACATGTTCACGACAAACTTATGTCAGCCACATGGCTCGCGAGGCACACTCCCGCCTCAGGAGGCTTGCTAAGCTCTTCCTGAAGTGGACCTCTGTGGTCGTTCACGTGTGGAAACCTCAGATGTTACAGCCGAGGAAGCTGGGGGCCAACTTAGTCCGTCTCTGGTGAATACGGCGTGGGGGCGTGGGTGCTGCCCATGGCCACCCCCCAAACATCAGAGCCGGCTGCGAGGGAATGGGGATTTCAACCCCCACCAGATCTGGATTCTTCCCCCAGGGCCATCTGTATGAACTTCCCGTGTGAGCGCTGGTGTGTGTGAGCACGTGTGTGCCATGGCACTGTTAGGGGCTCGAGATGGGGGGCGGGTTCTGACCCATGCCTGCACTGGAGTCTCACCGATGAGCTGGGCGCTTACTGATCAGCTGACACTCGGAGGTGGACCTCCCCAGCCCTGCCAGCTGGCATCGCTAAGGTACACTGCGTGGGCACCCTGAAGGGCATCCAACCTGCATTTGAAATCCTGTATCCCTCAGGGGGCTGGCTGTGCCAGCTGCGGCCGGTGGTCTGAAGGGGAACGGTGGGCAAAGGCCACCATTAAGAAACCTGTGTGTGTGTATTCGGACGCCTACTGTCCTGCTCGAGGCCCGTGAAACGGGCACAGTGGTCCCTCACCGGGCCATTGGGAGGAGTCGATGAGGGAGGGTGTGGATGGATTTGGTAAGGGTAAAATCCCTACCCACGTGGTCTATCATCTCGAATAAAATAGTAACGCCGTTCCCCTCATTTGGGTACAAGCTGCGATTCCCGGCGGGGAGGTGTCTTTTCTTAGGCATCTTCTTGGCTCCTGCTGTCACAGAGGCACTGATGGAGCCTGCCACTGCTCCCTGCCCCCCTGCCC
>PITB01031823.1:0-15517 GCA_004024585.1 Paradoxurus hermaphroditus
CCCCTTGCATTCATCTAAGCTTTTTCAAGGCCAGCAATTAGTTTTATGATTATCATTCTATATCATGTTCTGTTATGTTGCTTATATCTGTTTTCATTAATTCTTGAGCTGTCACTGCTTCTTGTAGATTCTTTTGAGGAGAATTCTTCTGTCTTGTCATTTTGGCTGGATGTGTTTTGGGTTGTTTCTTGAAGTTGCCGTGGAAAGGAAATCAGACTGACAGACACACAGAACACAGAAATACTCAAACGTACCGACAAATGGTCCAGACAAGCAGTTCACAACAGAAAAAAGAATAACAAGTGACTCTCTGAGGGCAATGTCCTGAAGTAACAGCTACACGTTAAGGACAGTGTATGTAGTGTGCTGGTGGCAGAGCATATATAGACAGAATAATGACTGGTGCATGGAGAAGAAGGAAATGGACTTTGCCCAGGTAGAGTGACTAAAGGGTTTAATCCAGACTGAGAGAAATCAGAATAAGGACAGGTACGAGGGGAAAAGGAATAAAGATCGATGTCGTCTAGATGAACTTATGCGGCCTGGTTATTCCAGAAAGAGGGATAGGGAAGTACAGAAGAAGTTGTAGGACATGTCCTCAAAGAGTGCGTAAAAAAAAAAAAAAAATGTTTAAGCCAGTCAGTACCCCGGATGACCAGCTCAGGGATGGGGATCGATAGGAATGAGAAAGGGAGGGATAAATTTAAAAAGAAGAAATGACTGGAGTTACTCCAGGCAGCAATCTCCACTTGGCATCCGTGGCTCCTGCTGATAGGCTGGAAGGGGCGTGGTTTGGTGTAGGCGGGCCCCGCCTCCACTGCTGCAGGGATGGCTTTTGGGGTGACTTCCTGGCTTGTGAGACAACAGTGGCGTCTCTCCAGACCCACGCCACCAGTCCTGGAGGCTTTATTCGCCCCTTTATTTCTGTTCTCTCTCCACCGCCAACGCCGGCCTAGTGCAGTTCACTGGACGGTGACGCCGCCGTCTCCTACCCCCGATTTCACAATAATTGTGCCGGGGTTAGAGGTGCTCCGCAGGCGCCGCCGCCTGGGGCTGCCTGGGTCCCTGCTGCCAGTCCCGGCTGTGTGCGCGCCCCAGAGGTGCTGGGCGAGAGTGGCGTGGTGACCCGGCTCTCTGCTACCCCCGATTTCGTTATAATTGTGCCGGGGTTAGAGGTGCTCGCCAGGTGGCGCCGCCTGGGTTCCCGCTGCCAGTCCCTGCGGCGGCTTGTCCTCACGGCTGGGGACGGGTAGTGCCGCTGTTTGCCACTGAACTTCTCTTCAAAAGCCCTGCATTTAGGGGCTGGATGGTAAGGGTCTCACCCGCTCTGGCCCTCTCGTTCAGATGTTGTTCGATAGGCACTTTCCCAGCTATCTCCGAAGACGCTCCCCCTCCCCTCAGCTCAGCTTCCCGAGTTCGAGTTCATCTTATCCGACCCAGATTAAACTCATGGTTTAGCTGGGCCGTGTCTGTTTTCGCCTTCGTTCCTTGTTAGCTGTAGCACCTTTTCCCTCCGAGTTTTGGAGTTGAGAGAGACTATGGTTTCAGTCGTCCCCGTTTAAAGGGCAAGCGAAATACTGGAGCCCCCTACTCCTCCGCCATGTTGCCCCGGATCCCCCGAGATTTCCTCTCTGTCTCTGTTTCTATATTTGTTTTTGTCTCTCTCTCCTTTGCTCTGTTCTTCTCTTATCTGAGAATTCAGAAATGTCAGTTCCCACACCGAACTTCCAATTTCAGTAGAAGTCTCTAATATTTTGAACAAGGTTGCAATACTTTCTTGATCTTTATTCTCTAGAAATCAAAGTGACAAAAACAAGAAAGTAAAAATATCCTGGGTAATTCATTTAATCATTTGGAATCCATTGTTATATTTCTCTTGCTTATCTTTTACAAAGTCATATCATCCCTGTAGTGTTGGAATCAATGAATAATGTTTCAAACCATCAAATATTGCTGGTGAACGGAAATAATAATGAAATTTTAATTTGAATTATCTTAATCACCATTCATTATCAGCAGTGCTCAGAAGGTCAGAGATTAATGAAAGCTACCTATGGAGCACAGGAGTTCATGCATCCCTCAGGAACTCACTTTGAGTCCTTCTCTTCTATAGTGTAGAGAACCTGGAGAGATGATGAATGCAGGTATTCATTTGTAAGCTTAGGTTAAATAATCAAGGAGACTCCAGCATGCCTAAGGGTTCAGTTCATGTGTATATTGGTGTTGAGTAGCTAGACAAGTACTAGAGGTCAAATCTGTTGATTCCCAGTCCATTCCTCTTCGAAGTTGTAGTTTACCACTCCCAGTTCAGTTTTCCTTTTAGAATCCCATTTAGAATAGTGTTATTTTTCCACTTTTCATTAGTGTTATACCCTTTCCTTTCAGTGATTTTGTGCAGTCAGTCTATCCATAGAATTTTCCCAGATTCTAAATTTGATACATGTACCAATTTAGGTTCCATGGGAAACATACATTGGGATGGAGTTATGAGTGCAAAAAGTTGTTTGTGGAACAATACCTGTGAAAAGAAAAGGCAGGAAATAGAACTAGGCAGAGGGAGTAGTCATATTCCAAAATAGACATGTCAAAGTCTCTGTTAGACAAAAGGAGAGATAAAAGCAAAGACTGCCTCTTACAGGAATTCTACTAAGATGTCTTGCTAAGTGCCACTGGATAGAAATAGCTAGGTCCTCATACTATTTTTCTCAGTCATTAGTTGAGGCTATCTTTTTAAGAGCATGACTGGTTCAATGCTGAGGTGGGCTCTTAAGGAGTTCACAATTGAAAGATATCTTCTCGCATCTGGGCAGCAAGTTCTTTCTTGAAGGCTGTTCTAAATGGCACACCCCCATATCTACCAAAACACTCTTAATGTTTAGCATCAATTTTATAAGAACAAAAATACTTTTTCCTTTTAATTTTTAAGGTTTGAACTTATGCTTCTGGAAGTATGATCAAATAAATGTTCTTCAAAAGCCCTTAGAATACCTTCAGAAGGTACAATCCCCTCAGAAATGTTGTATAAAATATAATAAACCTCTTATCTTCATTCAGGAGAAAGTATTAAGCTAGTATCAAGTATCCTGAGTGGAGATGAGAATGCAGAATATACACTTGGCTTTTCTCACAGATCCCTTCAGGCCTAGCACTCAATACTATTCCTGCCCCACTGCCAGTAACACAGAGGTTATTCTAAGACCAGTACATTCATACTAGGGACCAGTCCCAGGAAATGATACTGGAGCTCTGTTTCCTATAAATCTGGATTTAGTGTAGTTTTGTGATTTTTATAAGCCCGTTAAGACTTTCAGAAAATGTCCTTACATTTTTAGCTCCTGGGATTGAGTCAGAAAATTGGAGGCGAGAATGAGAGGTGGTCCATCGATGGACCTCCAATTGGGGCTTAATTTGTAGTTGAAAGAAAATTCTAAGTCATGGTGCTCAAACGTCAATAACCAATTTGATTATAAGCATTTCTTGTTAAATTGGAGTATTTATATACTTTATGTAAAAGTTAGAGTTTTAGGGGGCTCCTGGGTGGCTCAATCGGTTAAGCTGCCGACTTCAGCTCAGGTCATGATCTCGCCATCTGTGAGTTCAAGTCCCGCGTTGGGCTCTGTGCTGACAGCTCAGAGCCTGGAGCCTGCTTCAGATTCCGTGTCTCCCTCTCTCTCTGCCCTTCCCCTGCTCATGCTCTATCTCTATGTTTCTCAAAAATAAATAAATGGTAAATAAATTTTTAAAAAGTTAGATTTTTAAATTATTTGTAAAGCTACTGGATTTCCTTTTCCTGAATATCAGTCCAGCAAAGGTTGCCTTTCCAGTTCCTTCTCGAATATCACCATCAGTTTAGTGCCTCAGGAGAGAGATTTCAATACTGAATAAAATAAAATAATTCAACTATACCACTGATTCTCCTGATTCTCAATAGGGTATGTATAGATAAGAAAGAACTTGGGAAAATTTGTTCAAATTACACAACTCTCCACTTTCTCCCTTTCTTCCTGTCAGTAATTCTACAGGTTTGGTGGCCCTCATACCAAGTTTTGATGTTCTCTCAGTGGACACATTCACATAATCTTGAACGTGGGGCAGACTTCAGGAATAGTGGATACAGTCATTGGAGATAAACTTTAGGGTCCACTGCATACTCAAGAGGTATATTAAGTCATATCTGTAGGTGGTTCTAGAGTTGAAACTTACTATTCCATCGGGAGCACTAGCCTTTCAGATGTGCAGTGAGACTGACTATACTGGCTTGTTAATTTTGTTAGCTGAGAATGTACCATAGGGAGGGAAATTGCTAACTGGAGAATTTTCCTTGAATTTTAGCTGGGGCTTCATACCTAGTGTATCTCACTGATGCTGAAAGATTGTTTCCTTAGAATATAAGCATTGTCTTTCTCTAAGTTTCCCATCATTATACTTGAGCCATCTGTTGGGATACTCGATACTTACCTAGGCTTGAACTCTTGTCACCTCACTTGTTTACCTAGGCTTGAACTCTTGTCACCTCACTTGTTTAAGCTATAGCTGCCACTATATGGCACCTTTACTTCCAGACCAAATTGTCTTCCAGAATATATAGAAGGGCCTATCATTCATGTACTTGTTTTGTTTCATTAATCCAGCATATTTTCAGGTCTTGGTCCCATCTAGCTTGTCTTGCCCTGCAGCAAATCAGGGCATACTTAGCCCTATTCTTAACTAGACTAGAAGTGTCCATAAACATGGGAAGTTCAGATGCATTTACAATTGGGTTATATTTATTTGCTCATGGATCTGTCTTTCACACTAGATAATGAAGTCTGTGAAGAGAGTTACTCTGTGTCTGCAGGATCTTGGCACAGAGTAGGCCCTCTATGAATGTTGGTTGAAAAAAAAATGAAAAGTGTAACTGTCCACATGCCTTCTCAGTGACTTGAGAGTCTCCTCAGAAAATCTCTAGTGGTGCTGCCACTGACCTGGGAGGAGCATGAAACTCCTTGGGAGGAATGAAAAGTCCTCTGGGCGTAGATGAGGAGTGGATGGAAACTTGCATCTATGGGATGCTTCCTCCAAATTCTTCTCTCCTATTGAATATAAACTCCTCTCCATGATTTTTGAGAAATTGTGTTGAGGAGAAGTGACAACTGGGGAAAAGATAATTTTATTTTAAAAAACGAGACAGGGGCGCCTGGGTGGCTCAGTCGGTTGAGCGTCCGACTTCGGCTCAGGTCATGATCTCCCAGTCTGTGGGTTCGAGCTCCGCGTCGGGCTCTGTGCTGACAGCTCAGAGCCTGGAGCCTGCTTCAGATTCCGTGTCTCCCTCTCTCTCTGCCCCTCCCCCACTCATGCTCTGTCTCTCTCTGTCTCAAAAATAAATAAACATTAAAAAAAAAATTAAAAAAAAAACAAAAAAAAAACCCGAGACCATAGTCATTTTTAGAAAATACTAAACAGTGAATTTTAAGTTCCAACGATTTGGTTGAGGAGAAATACATGTTTTGTGGGTACTTGTGGAGTGAGGTAACCATCAGCAGATAACATGGTGATACGGAGTATAGATCACTCCAAGCAACCTAATTTTTTTCTTTGTTTTTAAGTTTCCAATCAGCTTTCTTACTATCCTTGTAGATCAATGAAATGTTGAGTGCAGTGGGTCTGGATTTCAGCAAGGCATCTGACAAAGTCCTTCATGATATTTTCATGGACAAGGCAGAGAGAAATGAGAAATGAGAAAATGATGAAACGATTAGGCCAATTTCTTTAAAAGTTTTTTTTTAACATTTTATTTTATTTTTTTGAGAGGCAGAGAGAGACACAGCGCAAGTAGGGGAGGGGCAGAGAGAGGATGACACAGAATCCAAAGCAGGCTCTAGGCTCTGGGCTGTCAGCACAGAGCCCAGTGTGGGGCTTGATCCTGTGAGCCATGAGATCATGACCTGAGTCTATGTCAGATGCTCAACAGAGTGAGCAACCTAATTGAGAAATTAGGTCAATTTCTAATTGGTTGAGTGGCTATACCCCCAAATTAATTGCTTAAATTCAATATTATAACCATTTACAGATGAAGAAATAAATTAAGAGAAGTAAAGTGAAATCTATGATCACATAACTAGCATTGGGCTATTTTCAAAGCACTTTGTATTAATCCAAGGGATTATTACTGACAAAGGTTTTTCCTTATAGGACATGACACAAAGTCATCAAAAATTTGACTCTTTTACTTACTTTTGCCTCCTGGTGAAATCTGTGACCTCAGGGACTGCCTAGCCATGAAGATCAATTTGAAAGAGACACTAAAATAAGGAAAACTGAGAGGCTCTTATATAAATGGATTACAAAAAGTTTCTAAATGTTAACACTGGGTTATGAAGAACATGAAACTAAGTGGCTGGATAACTGCCTATCGACAGATGCTTTAAGATGATTTAGTTCTGCTTCAATTCACATTAAAATAGAAACAGAACATGTGAAATTGGTGGAGTATCTCATTGGGTAAAATAATCCTTGGATGAGCAAGTTAACAACACGACCTAGATTGCAAGATTTTCCTTCCCAAGGACCATGTCACCCCTGTATTATGTGACATGCTAGTTGTAAAAAAGAGAGTGAGGACTTCTCTGTGGTGTGTGTGTGTGTGACAGAGAGCATGTGTGTATTTGTGTTTATGTATTTAATCATATATGTGGGCCCAGGACTGTACTGTATGCATTTAAAGTATTACCAGTATGTGTCCTTATGCAACATAACACAAAATAATCTAGTAATCATATCCCTTTCATTTATTTTTGCCTTCCGAAGAGGAGCCCAGGGCATGTTTGCCTGAAGATCAGTTTGAAGTAGAAACTGAAAAAAAAATAAAGAAAATCAGAGGCTATTAGATGAATGCATTACAGAAATATTCTAGATGATAATAATGGGCTATAAAGAATGTGAAACTAAGTGACATGTGAGGGAAAAACAAAATAATTGTCATTTTTGTTCTGGCTTCGTTGGTACCTATCTAGGTCTTCCATCACTAACCTCTTAGGTTTGGCTCTTGATGGTTTGCAAAATATTTTTACACATGTCATCTTGTGGGATTTACAATTCTCATTAGGTAAAAATTAGGGATTAAAAAAAAAACTTCCATTTTACAAAAGAGCAAACTGAGAAGCAAAGAGTAGTAGAGTTTTGCCAAAATCACACATGCTGGGAGGCTTTTTCATTTCCTTATCCTCCAACTCCTCCATTGGGCATTTGTCTTGCTTACATCTTATTTCCCACCTGATTAAGAAAACTCCAAAGCAAAAAATAGATATGTGAGCTGATATGGGAAAACCATTTACATTTCCAAACTTTAATCCTGGGTGGAGAAGAATAGGGATATATGACTAACATGAGTGTAAGCAATGGAGAATGCAAGAGGTGAGGTTCAGGCAAAGGTTGAGATCAGTAAGACCTGTCAGGACAAGAATAAAACTTCAATCTTGACCATAGATCCCAAAATGAAGTTTCATAATAGAACATCAGCTCTACTAATCTCTCTTAAAAAACACTTTATGGAGGTTTAATTGACTAACAAAAATTTGTATATATTTGATATAAACAGCTTAATGAGTTTGGAGATAACTATGCCTTTAACACCATCACCACAATCGATGCTATAAACATATCTATCACCTTCAAATGTTTCTTCTTACTCTTATTATCATTATTATTATTTTGTGCGTGTGTGTGACCAATATCTCCTGTTTCCCTCTTCACCCAGTCCCTGGAAACCACAATTCTACCTTCTGCTTCTATGAGTTTTACTATTTTAGATTCCTCATTATAAGTAGTATCGTGCTGTATTTGTCTTTCTGTGTGGCTTGTTTCAGTTAGCCTAATGTTCTCCAGATACACTTATGTTGTCACAATGGAAGGATTTCCTTTTTAAAGGCTGAATAATATGCCACTGTATATATATGCTGCATTTTCTTTATCTATTCATCCGTTGATGGACATTTAGGTTGCTTCCATGTCTTGGCTATTATTAATAATGCAGCAATGAACATGCAAGTGCAGCTTTCTCTTCAAGGTCCTAATTATAATTCCTTTGGGTATATACCCAGAAATGAGATTGCTGGATGATATATCTACAAATCTCTTCACTGGTTTCTAAAACATATAGTATCTGCTCTCAATCAGTAGCGCAAACCATCACACTAACAATGACCTTAAGTGTTCTGATCTAAAGCTCAGGTAAAATAAATGGTTCTGTAAATTTCTTCACTTCAGATTTCAATAGATCATACTGAATCTACAGAATGGATTTACTATCCCCAAACTCTTACAGTACAACTTGTAGCCATTTTCATGTTTGGCAGAAAACATCTCCCTGAAAGGAAGCATACCTTCACACTGTGCAGAGAAACCTGGTGCCAGCATACCTCCAAATAGCTTTTGTAATGTAAACTCAAGTCTGGGAAGAAGACAGATGAAAAACAGTTGGGATTTCCAGACTGGAAGAGGTGGGCATTTTGGCTCTCTGAAATGCCACTGCCTACGCAACAACAAAAAATAGAAAACGAGGACCAAGGAAGGAAGAAATATGCTACCAAAGGGATTGATATTGTTGCTGTGATTAAAATTCATATTTGGTTTTGAGTTTCCTGACAGCCATGACAAAAATGAAAAATGACCTGAACCACTTCTCCTGTCCCTGATAATCTGACTAGTACTGTAGTTACACAGTTATTGTATTACTTCTTTGAAACATTAAAAAATATCAAAGGTCTTTCTTTTGCTGCTCATTATATCCACATGTGATATATGTAATCTCCTGTCATTTTTTGTAGATTTATTTTTCTCATGAAAAATAGGTAACTGAGATTTTGATGGACCAAAGACTTTTAAAAAGCACTTCGATGTGACTAATTTAACTCAGGTATCCCTGTCCTTCATTAGTGTGGAATTTACTTATAGAAGTGGTAAGATGAGATTGTTTTTGTATCAGTGATTTACTTGTGTAAATATGAAAAAGCAACATGCATGTTGCTTGCAGAGTGATTCTACCATAAAGGACTAATTGTTGTAAAGCTTGTTAGTCTGATGATGTTCCTCCATGTTGGCAACTCTTTAATAGCTATGTTATTTGCAATCTCTATATATACCCTTTGCTATGTAAGGCTAACACTCAAGAGACTGTTTATTTCACCCTGTTCTTTCTGCAATTTGAATAAGCTGCCAACAAGTGGAAGGTGTGTTTTGGTTATAGTATCATGTCATGAATAGCTTGGCATGATAAACAGAATTAAAGAGAATTATCATGATTTTCTACTAATTTACATTTTTTTCCAGAGAGAGAGAACACTTTACTAAATCAACTATGCATAAATAGTAACTAGTATTGGCATAAATATTAAATATAAACAGGATATAATTTAAAGCAAGATTTAGAGAACTACAAACACCTGGGCACAATTAGACATCTTACTCATCTTTGTTAGAAATTTTAATGTTTTTACTTCTTTTGCATCAGGTTTTAGTGAGAAAAATATTTAACTCTCTTTTACCTATCTACAGCATGTGAAAGGGCTCTGGCCTTGTATTATTCAGCATTCTGACTGTTGGAGTGAAAGTTAGAGCATTCTTCTGAGGTCAGAGATGCCCCGCTGTAATTGAGTGGAAAATTAAAATAATTCTCCTTGATTCTGTGAATATATCATAGCCCGTTCTTGAGTTAATTCCTCCAAGTTTTCCTCTTTACAGGGATCTTCCTTTTAAGCTCCTTTGCAAAAATTAGAATAGAAATATCATAGTCATTATGGAGTCCCGTATAGCTCAGGCCACTAACTACACTTTAATCCTATATGATTTTATCTAGTGCTATGGATTTTAATATTACCTCTGTGTTTGCATGCAATTTATAACTCTATTCCAACTGCTAATCTATTTTTTTCCACTTGAATATCTCATAGATATCTCAAACCTTATTTCCCAAACTAATCTCTTGATTACTCTACCACCATCTCATTCCTTCCCAGTAAGGGGTACCACCATCAACCCAATTGTTGAAACCCCAAACCTAGGAATAATCCTTGATTCCTGCCTTTTCCTCATTCTCCACAGAAAATATGTCTTAATCTGTCTCTAAAATGTATCTTTAGTTCATTTACTTCTCTTCATATCCAGGGCTGCCACCCTGGTCCCAGCCATCATACTGTGTTACTTGGACCATTGAGCTCACTGCCTTTTCCATTTCTCCCTTAAATTCCATTCTTCATAGACAGAATTATCCTTAAAAAATTAACCAGTCCTCGTCTATCCTTTTATGAAACCGTTTAAGATTTCCCACAGCATTTGGAATAAATTCAAATTTCTCTCCACAACCTATAAGGCTCTAGCTGATCTATTTCCTCCCTGACTTGCCAACCATCTCCTTCATGGAACTGCAGTCTTTGTTGCTTGTTACACAAAGTTCATTCCAGTTTAAAGATTACATTGCACTTGCTATTCTCTTTGCCTGAAACATTTTACCAGACCCTTTGAGTGCCTGCCTCCTTGCTATTGCTTCAGATTTTGGCTCAAATATCCTTTCCTAAGGTAGTCTTCCTTGATGGTTCTAAAATAGCCTCATGCTCCCCTTCACTCTATCAAATCCTCCAGTTTTATTCCTTTCATATCACTTATCACAAATTTTATTTACTTGTTTCTGGTATGTCTATCCCTTACTAGAATGTAATCTCCTGAGGGACAAGAACCTTGTCTGTATTGACAGGTCTGTATTCTAGAATCTTGAGCTCTACCAAGAACTCATGCACATTTAATAAGTATTTATCAAACTCCAAATGAAGGAATACAAAATGTCTATCACCAGTAGTATGAATACAAGATTCTCTTTTTTTTAAACCAATGAGAGTCTTGTGACCTTTCAAAAGAGTAAAATTTCTTTACCCCTTTAAGTATTTCTTTGGGGGTATATATAATTAAAGTATGCTGAATAAGACTTTTTGTCTTATATCTGTGGCTAAAGGACCAACTCTGCCAATAACCAATTCTGAGTAACCCTATGATCTATATAAGGCCACATTGCCCTATCTTCGCACACATTCCATAGGACAAAGAAATCATTTGCATATATAAGTAGAAAGGGAGACACAGAGGAGGGAGAGGTAGTTGTTAGAGGGCAACCTCTTCCTCACTTGAAGTTCTACTGGGAGAGGCCTACCTAGCATTTGCTTAGGAGAGGAGGTTCTGAGATTAAAATTTGCAATTGACTAAATTAGCCTGCAATGGAATTGTTCCTGCTGCAAATTCTATGAGGCCTGCCTGAAATGTCATTAGAAGACAAGGATATACTTGAAGGCAGTGATGAAGCTAGGATGGGATGGTGGTGGTAGTATGGACTTCATATTTATAACTCACTACTTTCTGACTTGTCAATAAAGAGATTATGATTACAAAGCTCACATTACCTTGATCAGAACTAAAATGATAAAGCCTACATGACTTTTACTACTTGGTTTCTTAAAAAATATCCATGTTCATCCCCCATCCACCTCCCTTCTGGTAGCCATCAGTTTGATAAACAGGTGATGGGAATTAAGGAGTGCACTTGTGATGAGCACCAAGTGATGTATGGAAGTGTTGAACCACTATATTGTACACCTGAAACTAATATAACACTGTATGTTAACTAACTGGAATTCAAATAAAAAGTTTTAAAAAATCCATGTCCTTTATATATTTTGGATACTAACCCTTAATCAGATATGTCATTTGCAAATATCTTCTCCCTTTCCATAGCTTGCCTTTTAGTTTTGTTGATTGTTCCTTTTGCTATGCAAAAGCCCTTTATTTTGATGAAGTCCCAATAGTTTATTTTTGCTTTTGTTTCCCTTGCTTCAGGAGCCCTATCTAGTAAGAAGTTACTGTGGTAGATGTCAAAGAGGTTTTTGCCTGTTTTCTCCTCTAGGATTTTGATGGTTTCCTTTGATGGTCTTTCATCCATTTTGAAATTATTTTTGTGAATGGTATAAAAATGTGGTCCCATTTTATTCTGCATGTTGCTGTCCAGTTTTCCCAATACCATTTGTTGAAGAGACTGTCTTTTTTTCCATTGGATATTCTTTCCTGATTTCTTGAACATTAGCTGAGCATAGAGTTGTGGGTCCATTTCTGGGTTTTCTATTCCATTCCATTGATCTATGTGTCTATTTTTGTTCCAGTACCATATTGTTTTGATGGCTACAGCTTTGTAATATAGCTTAAAGCCCGGAATTGTGATGCCTCCAGTTTTTCTTTTCTTTTTCAGGGTTGCTTTGGCTATTTGGGGTCTTTTATGGTTCCATATAAATTTTAGGATTGTTTGTTCTAATTCTGTGAAAAATGTTGGTGGTATTTTGTTTGATAGGGATTGCATTGAATGTGTAGATTGCTTTGGGTAGTATCGACATTTTAATAATATTTGTTCCTCCAATCCATGAGCATGGAATGTTTTACCTATTTCTTTTGTCTTCTTCAATTTCTTTCATTGGTGTTTTTTTGAGTTTCACATTTTCATCTTAAGATAGAATGCCATTTTGTTCTCTTGCACACAACAGTAATTTTTCTTTTTTTTTCCAAATTAAAAAAATTTCTAGTTAACATACACTGAAATATTGGTTTCAGGAGTAGAATTCATTGATTCAACACTTATATAAAACACCCAGTGTTCATCATAACAAGTGCCCTCCTTAATACCCACCACCCATTTAGCCCATCCTCCCATCCATCTGGTCCCGTGTGTCATTCAAAGACTTTGTTTGCTTGTTGATTTTCTGCTTAGGTGATCTGTCCATTGCTGTAGGTGGGGTGTTAAAGTCCCCTACTAATATTGTATTATCATCAATGAATTTCTTTATATTTGTGATTAATTGATTTACATACTTGGGTGTCTCCAAGCTGGGGGCATAAATATTTAAAATCATTAGATCTTCTTGATGGATAGACCCCTTAATTATGATATATTGCCCTTCTTCATCTCTTGTTACAGGCTTTGTTTTATAATCTAGTTTGTCTGATACAATTATGGCTACTCTGGCTTTCTTTTGATGTCAATTAGCATGGTAAATGGTTCTTTATCCTCTCACTTTCAATCTTCAGGTATCTTTAGATCTAAAACGAGTCTTTTGTAGGTAGCTTATAGATGGGTATTGTTTTTTTTTTTTTATCCATCCTAATACTCTATGTCTTTTGATTGGGGCATTTAGTCCATTTATATTCAGGGTGATTATTGAATGATATGAATTTAGTGCCATTGTGTTACCTATTCAGTTGGTATTTCTGTTTTCTCTTACTTTCTAGTCTTTGTTGCTTTTGGTCTTTTTTACCCACTTAAAGAGTCCCCTTTAATATTTCTTGCAGGGCTGGTTTAGTGTTTACCATCTCCTTTAATTTTGTTTGTCTGGGAAATTCTTCATTTTTTCCTCTATTCTGAATGACAGCCTTGTTGGATAATGTATTCTTGGCTGTATATTTTTTCATTCAACACGTTGAATATATCTTGCTACTCCTTTCTGGTCTGCCTGATATTTCTTCTCTTGTAGATTAAGGACTTTTTCTGCCTTGCTGCTTTCAGGATTCTTTCCTTGTCTGTGTATTTTGTTAACTTGACTGTGATATATCTTGGTGTGGCCAACTTTTGTTGAATTTAATGGGAGTTCTCTGTGCTTCTTGGATTTTGATACCTGTTCCCTTCCCTGGGATAGGTAAGTTTTCAGCTCTAATTTGCTCAAATAAAACTTCTGCCCCTTTTTCTCTCTCTTCATCTTCTGGGACTCCTATGGTATGAATGCTATGCCTTATGAAATTGCTGAGTTCCCTAAGTCTACATTTTGATCCAATACCTTTCTTCCCCTCTTCTATTCAGGTTCATCATTTTTCATAATTTTATATTCTATATCACTGATTTGTTCCTCTGTATTGTCTATCTTCATTGTCATACCATTCATTTGGGTTTGCATTTCTGTTATGGCATTTCAAATTTCAGCCTGACTAGATATTAGTTCTTCTTTTATCTCTGCCAATAAGGAATTCTCAAGTGTCTTCTATGCTTTTCTGAAGCCCTGCTAGAATCCTTTAATTGTTATAGTTATAGTTCAGACATCTTATTATCCATGTTTTGATTAAATCTCTGACCATGACTTCTTCCTGTTCTTTCTTTTGAGATGAATTCCTCTGTCTTGTTATTTTGTCCAGGAAAAAAAGGAAAGTAGATCCTATGTGTGTTTTGGTCTGCTTGTTAAAAGAAGCTACATCCAGGGTGCGTGGGTGGCTCAGTTGGTTAAGCATCTGACTCTTGATCTCAGCCCAGGTCTTGATCTCAGGAGTTATGAGTTCAAGCCCTGAGTTGGGCTCTACACTGGGTGTGGAGCTTACTTAAAAAAAAGAAAAAAAAAAGAACAACAAAAAAGCTAGATTCAAAAAAATAAATTTATATGTATATATAGCTAGATCCTAGGTGTGTTTTGGTCTGTTTGTTAAAAGAAGATAGATGCAAAAAATAAAAATAAAAAATAAAAATACGCATGGCCAGATTTCATTCTTCTTCATTGCTGCTTAGTATTCCATTGTATGTGTGTGTGTGTGTGTGTGTGTGTGTGTGTGTGTGTGTGTATGTGTATGCTGGGGTCCTTGTTCCGGCGAATCTAGGGGTCCACGAAGGATGGACAGTGAGGCGAAAGGAAATGAGAGAGCCATGAGAGAGATGTAGTTTGATGACCAAGCAGGCAGCCCTGGGAATTCTGGCATCTCTGCCCTGCTGGTCTCAGTGTCTTTATTTAAAAGTAGTGAGTTACATTACAGCAATGAGTGACAGTCCATCAGTAAGCATAGTTTGAACAATAATGTGTTTTATCAGTAAAGCTGTGATTTCCTCAATATTGCAAGTTGTTTTCAAGTTAGTTAGCATATAAATTTAAAGCTGGGGGAAAGAGCAGGAAGTTACATAGGCCTGCCTATGTTAATTATCTATAAACAGGCCAGGAGTCATTGCCTATTCTTCCAACTACAATGCCAGACAACCCGTCTGGCAAGGACAGAATTCCCAATGCTTGTCCTTTGCCAATGAATGAGTGAATTTACATAATAGGAGCCCAACATTTACACAAATCACACCAATATTCAGCCAGCTCACAACTGCTTCGACAAAACGGCTCCCAACATATATATATATATATATATATATATATATATATATATATATATATATATATATATATATCTCACAACTTCTTTATCCATTCATCCGTTGATGGACACTTAGTCTCTTTCCATGATTTCGGTATTGTCAAAAGTGCTGCTGAGCATTGGGGTACATGGATGGAACTGGAGGGTATTATGCTAAGTGAAATAAGTCAGTCAGAGAAAGACAGATACCATATGTTTCCACGAATAGGTGGACTTTGTGAGACTAAGAAAAAACCAGGGGGAGGGGAAGAGGGGAAAGAAAAAAAAAGACACAGAGTGGGAGGGAAATAAAACATAAGAGACTCTCAAAGACTAAGAACAAACTGAGGGTGAGGGGGGT
>PITB01031824.1:0-15517 GCA_004024585.1 Paradoxurus hermaphroditus
GGGCCTGCGCGGGCTCCCAAGCGCCCTCTCCCAGCACCCGCCGCACCTCTTACCCACTCGCTGCCCCCCCACCGTGGCCGGGCAGAACCCCCCTCCCCCTGCTGCCCCCTGGGCTCCAGGCTGATCCTCACTCCCCAAGGTCCAGGGCCCTTCAAACCCCAAGGCTCCCTCCCCTGCCCCTTGCCCTGTAGGCTCCCCTCGCCCTGGGTCCAAGGTCCCACAGACAGCCGGGTCTCGACGGCACCTCCCAGCCTCCCAGCCCGCCGCGCGCTCAAGCCCCCTCCACCTGTGTCTGCACCCCTGCGTCCCCTCCAGCACCTCCTCCCACCTTGCAGTGTCAGCCCGCGGTCCGGCTCTCACCCGCCCGTCCTCCTGTGCGCCCCCGTCACTGTGGGGCCGGTGTCCTTGTCACAGGCTCCCAGCGACTCATCTTGGTGCGGAAGTATCCACCTCGAGCGTCCAGGACATTGGCCCTGATCGGTCCCCGCGTGTCCAGGGCTGGCCGCCTCTGTCCCGGCAGGAGGGGTCTCGCTTCTGCAGAGACACCTCTCCTCACCCTCCCCGCCGTATCTGGCTGCGCTTTTTGGCCAAGCACCGTGGGCTACACACACCTGCGGGGCGGTTGTCTCCCTCCACGGGGGACAGAACAGTGGCCCCTCCAGTGGCCCACAGCCACTTGGCAGATGCGACTCCGTTACGTGTTTTGTGATGGGGCTCTGGATTACCCGGTGGCCCTGCCGAGGTCGCAAGGGTCCCACCAGGGGAGGCAGGAGGTCAGAGAACGGTGGGCAGGTGCCCAGCTGGCCTGCAGGAGCCACGCCATGCGGTGGCCTCCAGCAGCTGGACAGGGCCGGGCGAGGATTCTCCCCCAGCCTCCGTAAGCACCAGCTCTGCCCACGCCTCGGCTGTAGCCTCATTTTGGACTTCTGACCTCAGAACTGTAACGTAATACATTTCTGTTCTTTTTTTTTTTAATTTTTTTGATGTTTATTTATTTTTGAGACGGATAGAGAAAGAGCATGAGCGGAGGAGGGGCAGAGAGAGAGAGGGAGACACAGAATCCGAAGCAGGCTCCAGGCTCTGAGCTGTCAGCACAGAGCATGACGTGGGGCTCGAACTCACAGACCGCGAGATCATGACCTGAGCCGAAGTCGGACGCTCAACCGACTGAGCCACCCAGGCGCCCCCATTTCTGTTCTTCGAAGCCACTAAATTCGTGGTGCTTTGCTCCAGCAGCCCCAGGACGCGCCCTCCCTGGCAGGCACGCCCCCTGAAGCTGGCCCTGCCCTCCGGGTCTCCTAGGACGGGGCCCAGCACGTGCTGAGAGCCATGGTGGCTCACCTCGCCTGCAGCGCACAGGCCCCGCCCCGTCCTCACCAGGGCCCCCCCACCCCCCACTCAGCCGCCGCCTCAGCAGCCTGCCGCCCCGAGTGGGGGGCCGCGCGGTTCACCGAGCAAGGTCCCTGCCCATCGATTTGCATTGCTTTAATTACAAATTTCATAAACACACACTTGACGCTGGCCACGAGGGCTGTTCTGCCACAGGAGAGAGGACTCGAAACAGCGTGGAGTCGGAGGGCCTGTCATGGCTGCAGACTCGCTGCGCTGTGGCTCGTCCTCCAGAAGCTTCCACCAAACGGCCTCATGGTCACTTCCCAGGACCGCGCGCCCTGAGAGCCCACCAGCCGAAACTTCTCCAGGACGCTGGGGCCCAGAGATGCGCACTCACTTGTCTGAGGATGCACAGCCAGCTGGCAGTAGAGCAGTTTCTGGCTACCAGTTCTTCTGGAAAGTTCTCTGGCTTGGTTATATCCCTAGTCTGGGCTGGGGGAAACCGCTGAGGGGAGGGGAGCCGGCGAGAAGCTCCAAGGCTCGGCCAGCACTGCCTTCTGGATTCTGTGCCCCCCAGCCCCGCCCCCGCCAACCCGGGCAGCCAGCGGACAGGTGAAACCGGCCCCCTCAGCTATTGTCTCAAAGTTCTAAACTCGCTGCTGGTGGCAAACTTTTCACTAAATACACAGATGGTCCTGCCCGATCCTGTTAATGAAAATCTCTCACATGGCTACAAAAACAGACGTGATCATCTGTTTTCCAACATTTTGAAAAAAACCTACAGAGGTGGAAGGTGCTACACAAATGAGAATAATTAGCTCGTGCCATCTGTGAAAGAGGAGACAAGGAAAGAGCCGTCCCTGCCTGCCGCATCCGCCGCTTCTGGCTTTGTGAGCACGGGGAGCCGCCTCGGGGGCCAGGGCCGAGCTCCGGCGACAACGGTTCTGTCCACGGCGTTCTCGAGCTCTCGCTTCCCTGGGAAACGCACGGTGGCCCTCCTGGAGGCGGCCCTGCTGGCCCGGCCACGGTTCTGCACGTTTGCTCACGCGCTCCCGGAGAGAGGAGCAGGTGTTCTGGGCCCACTGTCTGGGCAGTCGGCCACGTGGTCTGGTGCAGGGGCGGCCGGAGGCGGGGATCGGGACCCCGGGCTTCTCTGCTAACTCACGCCCGTGTCCTCGCGCTTGCTGCGCACCGACCTCCTGGGAGTGGTGCCAGCCCAGGCCTGCCTGTCCCGTGGAGCCTGCGTTCGGGGAGGGGGCAGGCCCTGAGCCGCCCAGTGCACCTGCTGAAAGACCAGCATTTTGCTTTTTAATCAAATCTCCATCTTGCATGGATACTTTTAAAACTTTTTTCTTTAATGTTTATTTATTTTTAGAGAGAGAGAGAGAGAGAGAACATCGGGGAGGGGCAGAAAGAGAGGGAGACACAGAGTCTGAAACAGGCTCCAGGCTCTGAGCTGTCAACACAGAACCCGACTCAGGGCTCAAAATCATGAACCAAGAGATCACGACCTGAGCCGAAGTTCGATGCTCAACCGACTGAGCCACCCACGCATCCCTAATCCAATAACGCATTTAAAAATATATGCCATGACTAAGTGGATTTAGCCCAGGTGTGCGTGGCGGGTTCAACATCTGCAAATCAGTGAACGTAACCCGTCACATCAACACACTCGAAAAGTAAAATCGCAGATCACATCGACAGATGCAGAAAGAGCATTTAGCACAATCCAACGCCCACTCACGACACAAACTCTCAGTAAGCTAGGGATGGAGGTTATGTTCTCCACCTGATCAAGACTATCCACAGAAGCCCTGCAGCTACCGTCACGTTTCATGGTGAGAAACTTAGAACTTCCCTCCTCAGATCAGGACCAAGGCAGGGATGTCTCTTCTTGCCACAGCTTTTCAACAATACGGGCCAGGTCCTTACTAATGCAACAAGGCAAGCAAATGAAGAAAAGATACACTGATTGGGAAGGAGGCAGGAAGACTGTCTTTGCAAAACTGGAAGACGTGATGACAGCGGAGTCACAGGATACAAGGTTATTATACAAAAGCTTATTGCTTTCCTATACACAAGGAACAAGTGGAATTTGACATTGAAAACGGCACCATCGACATTAGCACCTCCCTGAATCAAATACTTAGGTACAAATCTAACAAAATACACAGCAGAAATCCCAAAACTCTGATGAAAGAAATCACAGAGGAACTACATAAGGTGGAGATAGTCCATGTTCATGGACAAGAAGACTCCATATTGTCAGGACGTCACTTCTTTGCAGCTTGAGCTATAGACCCACTGAAGCCCCACTCAGAATCCCAGGAAGATCTGTTGGGGGTTTGCCCAAACCGATTCTAAAGTTCACACGGAAAGGAGGCAAAGGAGCCAGCGTCGCCACCACGGTATTAAAGACGGACAGAGCTGGGGTGCTGATGCTACCCGACGGCAGACTTGCTAGAAAGCTGCAGCAGTCCAGACGGAGTGGACGGGCTCCCCCGGGGGGCAGCCAGCGCAGACTCCAGTGTCCGCTCCCCGGGCCAACGCCGCCATCCAGAGCCCGGGCCGTTACGAAGCAGCTCCTGTGCTGAAGCCCTGGCCCAGTGATCCTCCTGCATAATGTCAGGGGTCGCTGTGGTGGGGGCCAACATGGCCAACGTGTCCCTGAACTGAGACCAGGGGCTGCGTGGCGACGGGGTGGGGGGGCTGAGGGGCGTGGATGGGGCCCCCAGAGGAGGCGTGAGAGCAGAACAGAACCTCCTACCTGACCGGTCCCCAGGACCGTGCTGGCAGACACATCCTTGGTGGCCCTCCTGATTCCCCTGCCCCCCGGCAGTCAGTCCTGCAATGGCGGCCACTTCTCCCACACTGACTGGGGCTGACCCGAGTAGCCACTAGGGATGTGGCAGAAATGAACACTCGGGCCCCCGAGGCCGGGCCAACAGCACGCTGGGGCTTCCCTTTTGCTCTCTCTCAGGAGGCTCGGTCTGGGGAGCAGCGGCCATGTTGTGGGGACGCCCAAGCATCCACCCGGAGTCCCGGAGGGACTCCGCCTGGCAGGGAATGGAGCGCCAGCCAGCCCCACTGCAAGGGGGTCCCAGAACCCCGCCACGCCTCTGGAGACCGGCGTGGCTGCAACCACATGAGGCACCTTGAGGCAGAACCACCCAAGTAGGCTGCTCTCGAGTCCGTGAGCCGTGGAACCGCACAGTGATCAGCGTTCACTCTTTCGGAAGCCACTAAGTTCGGGGATGATCTGTAACTTCTGTTACGACAGCATAGCACTTCCGCACGGTCTCTCCCGTGGAAAGGAGGAACCCCTGGCTGAGAAGGGGCCGTCTCGGGTCTGAGTAAGAGAGAGTAGGAGCCGGCCCCTCCACCTACTGGGGAAGGAGCTTTAGTTCTCGGCTAAGGTGCTTGAAATACTCCCCTCTGGGGCCCCTCCTCCATCCAGGCAGCACGCCGCCTGCCTCTGGCCTGGGCATCTGGGCGGCTGGAACGGGTCTCGGCATCCCTGCGGACTGCGCGGTGGGCCTGCAGCAGGCAGCAAGGGAGGGTCTGCGGAGCAGCGTGGGGATGTGGCCTGACAAGGCCGGGCCTCACCGAAGAAACGCAGCACCTGGCGGTAGAGTCGGGGGAGCAGCCGGCCCCCCGCTGTCACCCGCGACAGCCCCAGAGCCTGGGCCCCTTCTCGGCTTCTCCCTGAAAGCGTCTCTGTTTAAATCGAGAAAGTCGTCAGAGCTGGGTGTGGGGGTGCTGTGGGCACCACTGCAAGAGGTGGCAGGGGCCCTGGGGACACATCTAGCCACTGTGACCCTCAGAGGACGCAGGGGAGTGTCCCCAGGGACAGGCCAGGCAGAGAAGTGCACCCGAGCTGGGCAGGCTCATCTCCCTGCACCCCCACAACTGAGGCCAACCCCCGGCCTGACGTTAGGGTCTCCTGCAGCCTGACCCTATTCTGGACTCCCAATGCACTCCTTCACAGGCCACCTCCACCAGGCAGGCCACTGGGTGCTCCATAACGTAGTGACCTGTCTCACTCACCCACGTCCCCAACACATTTAAACACAAGTGTAGCCACTGCCAAACGGAAGTATCTGGAAGCTTGCGGTGGTGAGCAGACCCTTTGACTTGAGGTGATACCATTTCAGGTGTTATCCATTGAAAACAACATTCCTGGGGGAATAATACATCTGCTCTATCAACCACTAACATCTTAGTGAGAATTAGTTTGCCTGATGAATGAAATCATCATCGTTGTGCATTCCTACTATGCACAAGCACAGCATTCCAGGAAGGTTAGGACCTTCTATTATACACGTGTCATTTTCACTGGATTTGCCTTTTTTCCAGCTTTCTGTGTATGTGAGAATTACATGTTTAACTTCTGACTCTCCGGTGGAAGAGGGCCAGGGAGGGGCCACACCCGTTCATCTGCGGCTGCATCCAGCGCGCAGCCGTCAGGAGAGCCTCGGCAGAGGGGGGCCAACGAGCGAGCAGGAGCCCGAGGGACAGTGGGCGCGGACACCAGTTTGTCCCTTCCTGACTTAGTACCGCCCTACGGGGAGCCCAGCACATTCCACCAGGGCACAGGGCCGCGAGAGCTGCACACGGCCCGCCGCCTGGGTTCCGGCGGCCTTTCTCTTTGTAAGAGGCCCGGCCGGGTTCCCTTGACCGCCGTTGTGCGTGCGGTTCCAGGGAGAGTCTGAGGCCGAGGGCCGAGATTTCTCTCCGGGGCTGAGACTCGGCATTAACAACCTTCCGGAAGCCTGTTTGCTGAAGCTCACTGCCCAGGCCTAACCGCAAGCGTGGTGCACGGAGAAGTCAGCTTCGTGCTTCCTGGGCGTCGGGGAGCGGGCGGTTTCCGTGGGATCGGAGGGAGAATGTGCTCCCCCCGCAGATTCGACTGTGGAAACCCAGCTGCCGGCTGGGCCTGTCCTTCTGTCCGTCCTTCCTCCCTTGGGTCTGCCTGTGGCCGAACTTTCTCCGCTCCTGAGACACCTTCCCCCTCGTCGCGTCTGTAAAAACCATGTCCGCATGTGTGGATCTTGAGAGAAGTGGCTCTCCCGCCAGCGAGGCCACCTGCGTGGCTGGTCAGAGGGTCTTTGGGTCCCTCGTGGCGCCCCTGGGCCGGGCGGAGCCTCTGCGGTCAGCCTGCCTGCCTCCTTCAAGAGCGGTCGCTTCCTTTGATCTGAGCGTCTGTTTCTGTGCCGCTACCATCCTGTCCTGATGATGACAGCTTTGTAATACAGCTTGAAGTCCGGGATTGGGACGCCTCCGGCTTTTTCAAGATTGCTTTGGCGATTCAGGGCCTTTTCTGGGTCCGTACACATTTTAGGATTGTTTGTTCTATCTCTGTGAAGAATGCTGGTGGCTAGATGGGCAAGGGGCACTGAGGATGACCCTTGTTGGGATGGGCATGGGGTGTTATACGTACGGGATAAATCGCTGGGCTCCACTCCTGAAATCATTACAGCACTAGATGCTAACTAACTTGGATATTAAAAAAAAAAAAATCGGTCTGTCCGGCTCCCTGGGGCCTGGGAGAGGACAGGCGGGCCTCCCTCCCTCCCCATCACCCCCAGCTGCACGGGGGAGTAGGGCACTCCCTCTGTGCCTGAGGAGGAGGGGACTCGGGCCTCAGCTGGGGGTGGGGGCCACCCGGTGCCTTTAAGGGGAGGGGGTGACAGGTTTACGAGGCGCTCTGAGCTCTGCGCATCACAGCTAGGGAAACTCGACACAATGGGGCTATTTGATTTGGCCGTTAGTGATGCGATTTTTCACTGTTGACACGCGTGTGCAGAACCCAGCAAACTCCTTGCCTGTGGAGCCTTCGGGGCATTCTGCAGGCTTCTGCCTAATTTACAGCTTCGCCGAGGCCTCTGCGGCCAGAGAGGAGCAGATGCCGGCTCCCGGGCCTGGTCGGGTGGACGGCCAGACGCCACTGTTAATGCTCTGCTGTCCCCGGCCCCGGCCTGACCTGCGGGGGTTGGAGCAAGCCCCACGATGGTGTCTCCCGATGGAGGGTCCCTTTGAAGTGGCAGGAAAAGAACATGGCCGTTGTTTCTGTGAACGGCCACTGGCCATGGGCACCGGGATTGGCAGAGACGAAGGTGTGGGGGGCATCTTCGGAGCGCCGGAGTCCCTGCCACGCCGCGGGGTCAGCCCCGGGGGGCAGAGCGCTATTGCACACATCAACCCAAATCCAAGACCCGAGCCTAAGGGCTGAGCGTTCTCGCCGCGGGGGGGGTGTGAGCCTGGTGCCGCAGGCTGGCCGGTACCCGCCATGTCCCCTGCTGGCCTCCCCGGGGAGAGGGGGTGCGGATGACATTCTGTTCCTTTCGGATAATTGGTAACAACTCCTCCCCCCACCTTGCCCATCTGCGTCGAACTCAGGAGAGGACGCTTTCACAAAGATGGGGGCAAACATTTCCATATGAAGCCTCTTCCCAAAGCTTGCCAGCAAGTGCGGTTCCCGGGGAGCTGGCGTGGGCCCACGTGGCACCGAGGAGGGGACGGGCCTTCAGGTGGCTGAGATGTGACCCAGGCAAAGGGGATGGGGCAGCGACTGGCGGGGGGGGAGGGGCAGAAGCCCCAGGTGCTTAAGGGAGCCTGTGAGCCCCCCGTGCACTTCTGGGCTCAGCGACCGACTCATGGACGGGGCTCCGGGGCCCAACTACGGCAGAACTCCCAGAGCGAAGCCCATAGTCCGGATGTGATTTCTCACCTGGGGGTGGCGGGGACCCCCGGGGACACTGTCTGGAGACACCTTCCGTCGTCACGCCGTGGGAGAAGGGCTACTGACCGGCAGGCTGGTGGGCGGAGGGCAGGATGCTCTCCACGCCCTTCGATGCCCAGGACAGGCCCTCGCCATGAGCCACTGACTGGGCCACACGGCCACAGCGCCGAGCCTCGGAAACCCACGTCCAGGCTGTAGATATTACATGCGGGCCAATTTCACATGAAAAAAACAAATCCAGATTTTTAGCTTGTCAGGAAGATTCGGGAGATCTGGTGACATGCGGCCCTCTCTACGGCAGCCGGCGGCGGGAGGCGACGCGCGTTCACACCCGCCTGGAGGGCCGCGCGGTTCACGGCCATGCCCGCGGCTCCACGCTGCCTGACCCCGAGCCCCGACCCTGAGGTTGCTGACGCCGCGGGCCCGCCCTCGCCCTGTGCTCAGGTGAGCTGCAGCTGAGGGCAAGCTGCTGCCCTCTCGTGAGGACGCACCAGCCGGGCATCCGGGAAGGCTGGCGCGGCTCTGGGAGCCGAGGAGACAGGCCTCCCAGCTTAAACATGGGCACCCGGACGGCTGGCAGACCTGGCCGACACAGGGACCCTTCACGGCAACCCCCCTCCCCCGGAACAAGGAAGCCCCCGCTGAGATTCCTGTTGGAAAGGAGTTTGGATCCTGCAGAGTTAATATCCCTCCTGGCACCTGTCCAGCCCCGGGCACCGAGGTGGCCACACGGGGAGGAGCAGAGGCCCAGGGACACTTCGAATGCTTCTGACCCCATGAAAATTAATTTCAGCCACTGACTCCTGTTCCCAGCTGGTTAATTGTCTTGTGGGCTGAGCTGGGAGGAGGGCCCTGGACCCTAGCCTCGCCATCCAAGGGCCGCCCGGAGCTCAGAGCGTGGCCGCCTGCCTGGCGGCTCCCAGAGGCAGCGACCCCGCACTCCCGTCCCCACAGGCCTGCCACGGCCCCGCCCAGCTCTTCAACCTTTTCATTTTATTGGAAAAGTTTACTTGGGAGTTCCGAAAGGTCACAATTAATATTTTCAAATGAAAAATACAAGGTAAAGAGCTCTGAGCAAATACTGTTTAAGCCCACAGCCGTTCCAGGGTGCTTAAAATGAGAACAAAGAGGGTGAGAGGAGGGGGAGGGAGGCCACCGATGCCCCGGGCTGGGGGAGGGAAGAAAGTCCCCCACGAGGCCTGGCGGGGCCCCGTCTGGGGTCCAGAAGGAATGGTCTCTGGTGGGGACCCGGTGGACATGGCTGCCATGCTCTCTGCAGGTTCCTGGGGACCCTGGGGAGAGGCAGCGCGGGGAAGCGGCCCACGGAGAGGACGCAGGGGCTTTGATTCCCCCGCCCTAACCTCGCGCCTTCCCCACCGGTTTGTGGGTGTGGACAAAGGACACCTTTTCAGGATTCGGTTAGTCAGCACTCCGCATCACAGCTCACTGCCACCGCCGGCCTCAGCAACTCCTGGATGGAATTCCAGGCCACGACACCCCCAGGCGTGCTCAGACAGCAACCATGCCCACGCCTGCCATGTTCACCTTCTCCATAACACGCTGCCACTTTGCAACTGGCCTACGTGCCGGTGTGTGCTGTCTCCTCCAGCCAGGAAGGACGCTCTGGCGTCGGGGTCCCCGCGACTGCATGAAGGAGGGGCTGGTGCGCAGGAAGGAGAAGACGGAGGACCGAAGGCTGACGCGCTAGGCTCGCTCAGGAGGCCCCGCTCCTGGTCATCCGCCCGGCGTCCGTGGCACCCGAGGGCCCCGGGAGTTCCGCGAGCCCTCCGCACCCCGTGACCATGAATTCGGCAGAAGGGGTGATCTCTGCCGTGTCCGTGCTCTACCTCCAAGCGCGGCACCGCCACGGGACGAGGAACACGACAAATACAGGTCTGCCGAGGGAGGACGCTGAGCACCGTCCGCACGGAACACGCACACACGCTGTCCCGTCCGGCGCACGTCTGTGGGACCCTCCCCACCGGGCAAGCACGTGGTCGCGCCCACCAGGCCCTATCGGCTTTGTAGGAAAGCGACAGGCGTGGATCGAGAAATCTAAGTTTCTGTCAGATGGAGCAGCAGATTAGTTGCAAAGTCCTTCAAATCGCTTTGCGAAAACCGACCCGCTAAGCCAGCCCTACGCACCTGTGCCTTTTCTACGGGCGGAGCTGCCCGGCGCTGACTGGGCTGACGGAGCCCGCGGGATTCCGCAGCTCAAGTAGGAGGTCGTTGTGATTTTAAGACGCACATTCAGAGGAATAAAAAGCATGTATTATTAGCAGCCATTTGGACTTGCTTTAACTCCGACGGCCCTGAATCAAGGTCGAGATCAACGCCGCGGACACGAGAGCCGTTAGCTGCGTCCCTGAAATGCCCGCAAGGACTCGAACAAACACAAAATGCAGAAACGCTCTCACTCAAATTCGCTTCTTCAGCTGCACGGGGGAGGCTGGCCCTCGCTTTCCCTTTAGAACGCAAGCTCCCGTGGGCTCCCGTCTGGAACATTCCTGGCGGACAGAGCCCTCCGCGTGCCCCGGTCCTGCCCCGCCGAATGCATAGCTCCCGCCCTGGGCCGTGATCCTGCGAGGTGGCAGAGAGGGCCTCACAGGCCACTCCGACGTGCCGCCTTTGCCCGGTTCTCAAGAAAACCCGCATTTCCAGAACCGTCCCCAGGAGAACGCCACAGCGTTTTGCGGGAATCGGCAGACAACGGCTGCGTGCTCGGCGGCAAACTCTCAGATCCGTGACGTCTGGACAGAGCTGAAGGGACAGGAGATGACAATAACAAGGACCCTTTCTTCCCGCTGTCCGACTCGTGTCTGGCAGAATTCGCCTCACGCAGTGAAGACAGGATTTTTCCAGGCCTCTCGGCGGCCCCGTGCCACCGCCTGGCCTCCCGCTGACTGGCCGCCCTGACCAAGGAGGACAAGGCTTCCTGGCTTGGGCGAGTTTCTATTTTGCCCGAGGAGCACTCTTTCCCTCGGGACAGAATGGAGCTTGTAGCCTAGGAAAACAGGTTCCTTCCAGGTCATTCTGCATCTGGAAAAGCCTCGCCAGGGGCCCGTCTGCACCAGCCAGGACACATCCAGCTCTGAGAAGCGTGAGCCTCGGGCCGGGCGGGACCCGGGGTCCGTGCAGCAGGCCTGGCTTGTGTGTTTGCACATTCTGCTTCCGTTCTGTTTGTCCAGCTGAGCCCGGCCGGAATGCAGCCGCTGCGTGTGGCGCCCGGAGAGGCCACTTGTCGGACTCTAGACGGACCTGCTGGTGGCGCAGAGCTTCTCGGTTTACCCGCACTGGGGGCCCGGACCCGCTCCCTCTGGGACAGCCTGAGCGAGGGCCCGCATCGACTCCACTGACCCCTTTGTCATGGGCCGAGTCGCGTGCCCCCAGATCCATGTGCTGGCGGACAGCCCCCAGCGCCTCAGAGGGTGACTTCGTTTGGAAGTCGGGTCACTGCGAACGTCGTCAGTAAAGAGCAGGTCACCCTGGAGTCGGGCGGGCCTCGAGTCCAGCACCACCGGTGTCCTCTGTGGACACACGGGGGGGGGGGCGTGCGCAGAGGGAGCCGAGACACCGGTTCTCCGTCCGCACGAAGACAAGGCGTGTGCACAGGAGCGCCTGCGGCGTGTACGCACGTGCTGTGTCCGGGCCCTACATCCACGGACGTGATGGACGTGACTCCAGCCAGGCGGAGCTCGCCCAGGCTGTGACGCTCATTCAACACGCGTGTGGCGGGACCGCCCGTGGCTCACAGCCCCGAGCCCCCGGGAGCTCAAGTTCCAAGAGGAACTTGGCTGAAGTTCGGATGGGAGTCACGATCTAGGTTCCTCGAGATGATGCTCTTTGACCCAAAGTGGAGGGATCCGAGCATCAAAGGGGGGAATGTGGTAGGGTCCCCTCCCGGAGAAGAGAGAATAAAAGGGAGAGAAAACTTCAAGGTCCCCTGGCTAAGCGCCTACGTGAAAACATCTCTCATGACCTCGTAAACCGAGACCACTTAATCGGACTGCATGTTTGAGTGTGCTACCGTATACGGGAGACAAAGGAACAGAAAATGTGGACAACACTATGCCACGCGGGGTTCCGGGCTCAGTTCTTCAGGCACGAACCCGGCTGGGCGGCGCCGGCATGAAGAACGTTGCTTCCTGGAAATTAAATAAAAAGACCTGGGTTCTCGATGCCGGTGTCGTTGTTTCCAGGAACACGTGACACCGAGAGCCTACGAGAAGGCCCGGGGACAGACCGGGAGTACATTCCAGCCTCAGGAAGAGCGCGGGGAGGCGCTGCCCTGCGGGGAATTAGGATCCTTGTGGTGCAACCTGCTTCCCGGTAGATTCTGGATGTCCGCAGGGGGCAGAGAGGGGCCCCACCCGTCCTGGGGCAGAAGCGGGGGCACGCGGCCCTGTGACTCGGACTCTGTGACCGCTGGAGCCCGGCGCTCAAGTCCGGGGGGCTCAGATTTAACACGGCCCTTGGCGGGGCCGGAAGAGGAAGAGCCTCCACGGCCTCTTGCCGAAAGGACACACCCTTCTCCCCAGGAAGGAGGGGGATTGGCTGTCCCCCCCGACAGGGGCTTTACCCTGAGGCCGCCCTGCCGCTGCCACCCTGAGCTGGCTCCTTCTGCAGGGAGAGGACGTGAGCCTGCCCTTCTGGGGCGCGCTCGGCAACGAAGCTCGACCTCCGGATGCACGGATTTGTGACAGCACGAGGGACCCAGCCGGGAGCCTCTGCAAGTTGAAGAGAAGTAAAAGCCTAGAGAGTAATTCTCAGGGCAGCTCAGCAGGAACACGGGGTGATGGGGAATGGCTTCCCGGGGACTTGGTGCAGGAGCCTCTCGGGTTCCCTGGCTCCGCCCCCTCGGTGGTCTGGCTGCCGCGAGCAGAAGCCGCTGGATGATGGACGGACGAGGTGTCTTTCTCCCCCTAAGCACCGTGGTCGGCGAGAGCTGCCAGGCGAGCGCACACGGCCCCCAGCACCACGTGGCCCTGTGGCACAGAACGCTGTGCCCACAGGCCTGGCGTGGTTCCTCGGCGTCCCCACGTCCACGTGGTTCTGCTCTCAGAGCAAACACCGGCTGCAGGGAAGCCCAGGCAGCAGGCTGGCAGCATGGGGACGTCGGTCTAAAGGACCAATGCTGGGCTGGCAGCCTCGCCCTCAGGGCCTCCTCGGGACCGGGACGGACGCCGTGGGACCTCCTGGGCGCCATCGTTTGGAGCAAGAAGGGCTGAGCATCCCTGATCTCTCCGGCTGGAGGGCTCCTCCTTGGGACAGCACTCAGTGGCCAGCCATGACGCCCTCTCTGATTTGGCCTCCCCCCCCTTACCCCCGTCACTGCTGCCTGTTTATTCCAGCTTTTCCTCGAAGGAATTTCCACAGGCCTCCTGCCTGCTCCCCCTTGGCCTGCCTTCTGGAACCTTCTCTTCTACACTAGCTTATTTTCAGCTCTGCCCTCATTTTGACGCCCAACAGTGTGGTGACCTGCACTGAGCAAGTGTGCAGGTGCCACAGAGGTTGAGTCGGGCTAGGCTGCCTCGGGCCTGGGAAAATTACTTGGCAAGCAGCATCGGTGACTTCTGATCTGCAGAAAGAACCCCTTTGTGAGTGGACAAAAGCTTGTAGTGCCACGAAAGGCCGCCACGTCGCCCTAACTAGCCCCGTGCACGGGGGCTTCTGAGTGGGGGCGAGCGTCTCTCGTGGGCAGGCTGCATCCGGACCCCCAGCTGTGTGTGTGACCCCGTACACCGTCGGCCTCCACGCCCCACCCCTCCCCGGGACCAGCTGTGCTTCCCTGCTGGGGCTGGCCGTGGCTCGGGGACACCAGTGTCAGTCATGGTGGCCGGGATTGGCCGCAAACGTCCGTCATCTCCAGCAGGCGTCTGCCGCCACAATGACCTTTACGAATGGACGGCATGACCGGCCAGCTAAACGGCCAGTCCGGAGGCCAGAGAACCTGGAGGCCCCCGTGTATTTCGCAGTGAGGTTCTAACCATGCCCATGGCCCGGGCCGCCATGTTTCTCCAGATAAGGACCACGTCAACGCAGGTTCCACAGTGGGACGCGGTGGCCCTTCCTGCGTAACGTGAAGTGGCTTGGAAGCCTAGAAACTGCTCAGTCGGCCCTCAGTCACCGGATTCGCAGCTGCTCACCGAACCCTTGGCACCAACACGGACCAACACCACGGAGGCCACGGAAGGCTTCACACACGCAGGGTTCGCCCCGTCCTCCAGCGGTCACACCGGAACAGCAGCCCTCGCTCCGTGTCTGGGGGCATCTGACTGTCACAGTCGGGGGTGGATCTGGCGGCGTCTAATGGGTGCACGCCAGTGCTGGCGCTGAGCATGCGCTCTGGCCCCCGCCAAGCCCCCACGACCAAGACTCCTTCCGGCCACAAATCGGCGGCGGCACCGAGGCTGAGAAACGCGCTCTGTGTGTTCTCGCAACACCAGGCTGACGCCCAGACGCGGTGAAGACCCCATCGTTCAGTCTCCGAGCCCGTGTCCCTGCGGCCGGGGACCAGCCGTCACACCACGCCGGCCTCCCTCCTCTCCGGGGCCTCGGGCTCGTGGACAGAGTCCGCCCCCACCACCGGGCAGCCCGCTCTGCAAAGGAGGCAGCGTCTAAGTGCCCGGCACCGTTGGGCGGGCAGGTTCTCCAAAACACCCACCTCGGAGGGGAGCTGGCGACAGTCCCTTCCTCCCGGGCAGCGTCCAGGAGGCACCCTGCGCGCCCAGGGCCGGCCGGCAGCACGCTGTCCGACCTGTTGTCACGGCTCCCGGGGGGCGCCGGGGAAGGTGAGCCGAGCAGGCCTGGCCGTGCGCCTCGCCCCCCGCAGGGCTTTGGAGCACCCTTCCGCGTCTGCGTCTGCCTTATTCTGGGGGCGGGGCGCACTTTTCTTCCGCCTCGGTCAAGCACGCTTGGCGGATGAAGGGCCGTGAGGAGACCTCGTCTCAGACGGAGCCGCCTTCCTCTTGAAAGCCGTCCTTTCACGGAGCCCAGGGCCGGGCTTGCCGACGGGGCCCGGAATCGAGTGCGGGGCAGGCCGGCCTGAGGCTGGGGTGAGGCCGTGCTGGCGGGACCGAAGAGGAGGAGAAGCCGACGGACGCGCGGTCCGGGACCGTTGCGGGGGGGACGGTGCGCATCCTTCACCTTCAGAACCGTGGACGGGGTCGGTGGGACGCTTTCCCGGGGCTCGAACAGAAGTGGGGTTAGTCGTGTTCCAAGCTCCTCTCTCTGGGGCCTGCCTCCCCCCGTAGTTTCTCTGTGACCAGAGCCAGGACGCGTGACCACCAGCATCTCACGGCGCTCTCCGGTCTCAGGACCAGACGGCCCGGGGGCGAGGCCCAGGTGGCCACCCACCATGCATCTCTCGCAAACCGCCGAGGCCCAGGGTGACTCCAGCGGCCCCGGGCCCGTGTGTGTCTGCGGGAGCCTCTCCCCCCCCCC
>PITB01031825.1:0-15512 GCA_004024585.1 Paradoxurus hermaphroditus
CCGCCCCCGGGTGGTTCAGTCGGTTAAGCCTCTGACTCTTGATTTCAGCTCAGGTCATGATCTCACGGTTCATGAGTTTGAGCCCCACATCGGGCTCTGTGCTGACAGTGTAGAGCCTGCTTGGGATTCTCTCTCTCTCCCTCGCTCTCTGCCCCTTCCCTGCTGGTACTCTCTCTCTTTCTCAAAATAAATAAATATATAAACAAATCTTAGCATACCCAAAGGCCCTGAGAAGGTCTGCAGTGAGGAAACCTGTCAACTCTCTGTAAGCCAGCATTTCCCAAGCCTTGTGTTCACAAAACACTTTTTCCAACAGGCTTAGGGGCCTAGAAGGTTTCGTCCCATCGAGCCCCGTCTGATTATATCAGGACAGATGGGGCTCAGGAAGTTCCAGTTGGGGGTGCCTGGCCCAGAAGAGGGACACAGAAGGAGGAGCAAGGCAAGGAGAAAGGTCCCGGTCACACTTTCAACCACCCCTTCGGGTCCTTGCCCCTCTGTTAGAGATCCTCCCGCGAGAGAGTTTTGAAAAGGTTGGAAGGTAGGGGTGTAAACACAGGAGGGCACAGTGAGAGCCCCGTGATCGGCTCAGTGATGGGCACTGCGGTGTGGAGGCGGGAGAGCTAAAAAGAAGGGACAGCAAGTTGGGGGGATGGAGAGAGACACAGAGAGAGGTGCTTTCTGAACAAGGCTGCCCCCCTTTTCCCTCGGCCGTGTTCTAGAGGCCAGTCGAGGGGGCCGAAGTTGCCACAGCAGCACATTCAGCTAGTGTGACACAGAGGGCTGGGGACACAGAGCATAGGTCCCACCCCGGGACACACCCGAGGGCCCTAGCCACACAGACCTGGGAGGGGAGAAGTGCCCGCCGGGGTGTAGGCCAGTTCCCATTCCGTCTGGTTTTCTGGCTCAGTGGTGAAGTCCGGGATCGTGGTGGTCTCCTCTCCGGAGGGGACAGCAGCCACACCAGGCACCACTTGGGTAGCGATCCAGTCCTCCACGACGGAGGGGGTGGGTGTGCCAGCCTCTTCTCCTCCTGGAGAGGGCGCTGCTGAGACACCTGAGGAGATGAGGATGGTGAGAAGTCCTTCCTACCAGAGACCCATCCCAGGTTGGCCCTTCTCATGGGGGACCAGGGGATTCTGAGAGGGGCCAGGCTGGTGCAAAAACCTTGCTAGACCTCGACATTCCCCCACCCCCCCAAACCCAGCGAGATGGCCCGTGTCTTCCTCAGTAAGAGCCGTCTGCATCAATTACACCATATCAATACGCACACAACATCAGCACACTCGCTATTTCAGGGTGGTCTGGGACATCTCTTCTGCAGAAGCTGTTATACGTGCCAGGCCTTGTTTAAAGGTGTTATGTATATAAACTCATTTTATCCCACAACAGCCTTAGGAGATAGGTACTATATCACTTACAGATACGGGAAACTAAGGCACAGGCTTAAAGGACTTGCCCAGGGTCAGTGGCTCATAAGAGGCAGATCTAGCCTTTGAAGGAAAGCAACTGGCACCAGCCTCCGCTTTCGACTGCGGCACGATGCTGCCTTTCTTGGGGACAGAAACTATGTTCCAAGTATGTCTGGGTCAAGAATAGGAGGCTGCTATTTAAAATCCATGAAGTCGCCCCGGCTCTGGAGGGTGAAAGAGGGACTTATTGACTGGGGGTAAGTGTTTTGCTTTAGGGGAAACCGGAGGTGGGCTTGGTCGGGAAAGACGCCAGACCTCTTGGCAGTTACAGAAAAGACGGAGGTCACGGAAGGTCGGGGACTGTGGGGGTGCATGGGTAAGAATTTAATGGGAGGCTAACTGGTTTGGCGTCTCCTGCCCGCAGCCCGGACAGCGGTACCGGCACAAGAGCTTCAACACGTCAGTCCCCGGGAGGGGGGGTTTGGCTTTCGGGAGGCTGGCGGAGTGGGGCTGAGCTTTCTCTGAACCGGGCTTTGAAAGGTGACCCTGGGAGTCTGAGAAACTTGGCAAAGCTGAGGTTTTATTTCCCACTAACTTTGTTTCGAAGTAATTCTACATTCACAGGAAGTTGCAAAGACACTCGGCTTTGATGCATCATAGCTAAAACACGGCTCAAGCCGTGACTGCAAGTCGCTCCGGTCAGTGCATTCAGACCCGTGGGTCTCAGCCCTTCGGAGCCCCGCCCCGCCTTGGCCCCGCCCCGGCCTCGTCCTGGCCACACCCCCTGGGCTGTTTGACGGCCTCACTCTCGGAACTCCCGCTGGTAATGAGGTTTGATACGCCCTGGGTCCTCGGCGTGGGTCAATTAAAAACCTGAACACTGGGTGTTGTATGGAGACCAATTTGACAATAAATTATTAATAAAAAAATAAAAATAAAGTGTTTATAATAAAAAAATAAATAACAACCTGAATTTCTGGTGCTTAGTGAAGAGTAATGGAATACTTTGACTCAACTCCTCACAAAATTATTTGGAAGCAGGAGAAACATTGGCAAGGGTTACAAATTAAAATAGTATATATATATGTGTTGGCATGCGTATATGAGTGTTATTTATAATAGTAAAGCTAACATTTGCTGAGAATTTACTATGTCCTAGGCACAATGCCAACTGTTTTGTATGCACTATCCCAGTTTATCGGTACAGCAACCTTTTGAGGCAGGAACGATTACATCACTATTTTATAGATGAAACAGAGGAACAGAGAGGTTAAGTGACTTGCCCAGGGTCACACAGATGTGAAACAGCGGAGCTATAATCAAAATTCAGCTCTACCTGATTTTAGAGCCCAAGCTCTCACACTCACCTCTGTTTGTCTCTGAGGAGACACTGTCTCTGTCTCTGAGGAATTTTAGAAGGATGTAGTTGCCTTGAGGTCAACGCCCAAGGTCATGCTGGCTTCAGAGTAGCCCCTGCCCCAGAGGGACTGACTTTTCCCTCTTTGCTCTGATGGATGGGGACAGTGGGCAGGGAGGAAGGGTGTGAAGGAGCGAAGCCAGAGGAGTCACCCCCGACACAGAAGGGAGGCTGGAGGAGAGGTGAGAACGCTTACCTCGGAAGCAGAAGGCGTGATGCCGGGACAGTGGGTCTGGGAGGCCTGTCTGGTTGGGGTAGAGGTAGACGGTTCTCACGCCTGGCTTGTCTCCACCACAGGAGGGCCTCGGGGTGACGATGGGGTAGCGGAGGCTGCCGTCTGACAGCCAGCCGGCATAGCACTTGTCCAGGCCCTGGCTCCAGGCGGCGTAGAGCTGGCCCGTGGAGGCCAGTGTGGCGTTGTGGGATTCACAGAACGCCAGGGCCTCCTGGAAGGTGAACTGCTCCGGGCGTGTGGCGAAGAACACCTCCCCTGGGGGCACAGGCAGGTGCGGGCGTGACCCTCGTGCCCACAGCCAGAGCGGCCTCAGCCCACCCGGGGGCCAGGGCAAGAGAATTGAGACCAGTTGGTCACTCTACATGGAAACAACCTCTCTCCTTGTTTTCAAGGCTGCCCCGTCACACTTGGGCACCCCCCTCCTCCGTGCTCCCTTGGGTGCCTTCCCTCCGACCCCCTGTGCTCCCTACACCTCAGCAGCACTCAAGCGTGCAGCACCAGAGCGCTGTAGACCTGCAGCCCCACCCCCACCCTGGGGAGTCATCGAGGGGAGGGGTGGATCCTGTAGCCACTTTTGGGGTTTGGTCCCCACACCCAGAACTGTACCCAGGTGACTGTCTGATTTGGGGGGCAGAGGTTCACATTCACTGGACACCCACTGTACCAGAAACTTCTCATACATATCTCATTTAATATGCAACAGAAGTCTCTGACATAAGCACCATCAGCCCTATTTTATAGAGGAAACCGAGGCCCAGAGAGGTTAAGTAACTTGCCCCAGGTCCCCAAAACAAGGGAGAGGCTGTGCTGAAATCTTTCTAGAATGATACCGGCATTTCCAAGATTGGGTTCTGTGGGATAGCAATTGGATGATTATAATTGAAATGAAAGGACAGGAAATGTGACAAAATAAAAGCCAAGCTTGGGCGCTTGGCTAAGCAGTGTTAAAGAGGCTTTTCTATCGCAGGACTTCTCAGAGCCTTTCATTTGTTCCAGGGCATCGGGACTCTCCATAAGGCAGACGGTGCACACCTGGCCTGCCATCCCGGAGGACCCACATGAGCCATTCCAGAGGGAGAGAAGGAGGTCGGCCTGAGACAGCGGCTGGGCTGGGCTTTCTGCCCCCCTCCTCTTTGTGTCTCCCCATCAGCGCCCTGCCTGACCGGGGCCCCAAATGCGAGAACGTGGCCCGTACCTTCGAGCCTGTCCACGTAGCAGTAGACATCATAGGTTTCTGATGGTGGCCGCACGCCGTAGGTCCTGACCCCTGGGCTGCTGTCTTTGTCACCCACACATGGGGTTCGTGGGCTCACAATGGGGTATCTGCAAAGGAGGGCAGGAGGGGCACATGAAGGTGTGTTCTGCGGGCTGGCGGAGGCAGGGCCCCGCGCGGGGCTGGCAGGTCTCTTGGGACTCGGGCAGGGCGTGACAGTGACAGAAGGAGCCCCTTATGCAGCAAGCTCCTCACGGCTGGGGGAAGGGTCTGGAGGCATCGGGGCGGGGGAGGGGGCAGATTCCTGGCTTCAGAAGAGAGCCAGTTATATAGAATGGCATTAGGCCAAGCTGTAGGGGACCCGGGGGAGGGGCCTTGAGGAGAGATTCTCCCTCTCTCTTCCTTGGGGGGTAAACGACCAAGGACTTAATGCACCTGGAGCCCTTTGCCACCCACTCAGAATGATATGCCTTGGTTCTGGGGGAGAAATTAGGGCAGAAGCCGTGGAGCCATTAATTAATTAATTATTGCGCAGTGTATAGGGTGCCCACTCTGCCCTGGGTGCGGCGGCGGGTTCCGGCTCCCCAAGCCCGGCCTCTCGTGGTGGGCTTTGGGGTTGGGAGGGGGGGCGGGCTCATCCTTCACCTGACAGTCTGGTCTCGCAGCCAGCCAGCGTCACACTGCTCGTAGCCTGCTTCGTAGGCGGCCTGGAGCTGCTCCGGAGAGGCGATCACCGCCCCGGTGCGCAGGCAGGCCTGCTGGGCCTCCTCAAACGTCAGTGCGTAGCGGGTGGGGCCCGGGCGGTAGTGGAACACGACCCCTGCGTGGGGAGGACGGGAAGAGAAGGAGAGACAAGGTAGGCTCAGGGCGGGGGCTGGGTACCACGATGCCGGCGCCCATGGGGCCTGGTCGTCATGGCTTCGAGGGCGTGGAGGGAGCCCTGGCTCCTTGAGGAGTGACTTCCCTTCGTCCCCTCCTTCCTTTCCTCCTTCTGATCCTATTCTCAACCAAGCTGCTTCCCTCTGCTTGTTCAAGCTGCTCCTGAAATCCACCTCCCTGAGAAAGCCTCTGAAGGCTCTTCTGCCCCTTCCTCTTTGGGCCCCTCACTCCCAGGCTGCTCATTTGTCCCTTTGCTCTTTACAACAAATGCATTCTTTCTCATTACAAAAAGAACAAACGTTCATTACGGAACCTTTGGAAACTACAGAAAGGGCTAAAGGATACATCCAACGGTCGTTAGCATTTCTTCCGCTTGGCCCAGGGCCCAGGGGTGCGTGGTGGCTCTGAAAGCGGCCGGGAGAGTTTTCACGGGTGTGCCCTGGGCACATTCTGGGGAGCGTCCTCATGGCTTCGGCCAGGTTCCCAAAGGGGGAACCTTGAGTCCCCATTTACTCAGCCCTTCCTGTTGTATCCAGCTGCAAACACACCTGTTTTTGATACTTCCCCGGGTGAGCGGCCAGGTGATGTCACCGCTGCAAGTGCCTGGTCTGATACTGTCCCACACCCTCTGTCCTGTCCCTCGGCGATGCTCATCTATCCATTGGCACCTTCCCTCATGGCGGCCAGTGGGGCTCTTTCTGGTCCCGGGCCAACCCTCGGACCCAGCCATGGCTGGCGTTACCCCCAAACCTTCTAAACAATTTCTGCTTCCCAACATACTGTATTTATCTAGGCAATTCAGGCCGAAAGCCCACGGGGTGGCCTCATGGGTGTGATGGCGGAAGACAGTGTCTATTTGCTCTTCCCCCAGGGGGGGACACCACCAAGGCCCTTAGGGAAGCCGCCCCAGAATGTCCTTCTGGTTCTTAGTTTGGAGTGTGGGAAACAGCTGAGCTCTATATGACAGGACATCGGAAGTCTCCGGACCTTCCTTAAACACCGGGAAAGCCATCATTCTAGATCATGGGTTGGCCAATATTTTCTGGAAAGGGCCAGACAGGACACAGTTCAGTCTTCATGGGCTCAATGGTTTCTGTCACAACGACTCAACTCTGCCATGACAGTCCTACATCGGCCTCAGACGGCACGCGGACAAACAGGCACGGCTTTGTTCCGATCGAACTTGATTCGTGGACGTTGGATCTTGAATTCGATATGATTTTCATTATACGTCACAGAATGCCTTCTTATTTTGACTCTGTCCCCCAACTAGCTAAAACTGTAAAACCATCCTTAGTTCGTGGGCCATATGAAAACAGGTGGCCAGCTGGATTTGGCCGTTGGAGCTTGGTTTTCTAACCCCTGTCCTGGAAGGCCAGCGCTGTGAGAAGCCCCGGGGTCACCTAGGGTAGAGGTCTTCAAGCGGCTCTGTTCTTTGGGGGTGTCTGATGGGGCAAGAAGGCCTCTGGACCAAAGAGGCCCAGTTATTTGTTCAAGTTCACCCAGGCCGACATCTTTAACTGCTCGGCATATACTCTGGTTTCTGCCTGTAACTTCATTTGAAGGAGATGCTCTGGGCAAAAGGGCGTGGCGGTCACTGCTCTGGCCCACCCCCGGGATTTGTCCGTTTCACAGACAAGGAGAACCGAGTCTGACAGGAGAAGGACTGGGCCCAGGTCTCAGGTCAAGTCGAAGGTATACATCCCTAGGCCAAGTTCTTTCCACCTGCACCCCCAGCCCCCACGCAGCCCCCTGAGCGGCCGGCACTTACCCCCTGGCAATCGTGGCTGCCCGGGAACCTCGGCGGCGCCCGGGACCGCGGTCACCTGCACGACATGGTCCTCGCTGGTGAAGGCGGTGAAGGCCGGGCCAGGCGTGGACTCCTCGGGGACACCCCAGGGCCTGGTGGCCTCTTCGGTCCTGTTCTCGGCCTCAGGGAAGGCGGTGGCCCCGACTTCGGGGACAAAGGTGAAGGGCCCCTCGGGCTCCGGGACAGTGGGGGAGACGTCAAAGATGGGTTTCACAGTAAGGATCACGTTGCCTCGGGCTTCGCCCTCGGTGATGTTCTGGGGCAGAGGCAGCTCCACGTCAGGCCAGGTCACCGTCTGGATGGTGATGTCTTCCTCGCCGCCCACCCCGAAGAAGTTTTCTGGGATGTCTACAAAGTCTTCACCTGCGGCAGGGGGAAGGGCCAGCTTTAGGGGCCCGGCCTGAGCGAGGGGAGCACCGGGCCCGCCGGCTTCCCCTGCCCGCGGAGGAAAGCTCGCGGTGCCTCGGCCCCTCGCTGGGCCCTTTGTGGGTGGCCTCAACTCGGCGCGTGCTCATTCTAGAAGGCCGCGGCTTCCATGTTGCAAAAGAGCGCAAAGGCACGGTAGCACGAGATATTGGCCAAGCGGCTCACCACTCATAAACCAGTCCGGCTCCAACCTCCCTTCCTGATCTACGCCGGCTGCCCCCTCGCCTAGCGTCTAGGTACCTCGTTGACCACCTGATGTTATGACTCGCCAACAGGACGTCGTAAAGCAGGGAACAGAGTGGAACCGGAAAATCGTGCCAAAGATGCGGGAGCTCACGAAACAGATAAAAGTGACATAAGATAACTGCGTGTCTCGGTCACGAGCAAACGAGGGTCTGGCAGAAACGACCAGTCGATAATTTAAGAAGGATGAAATCCCTGAGGATGCTACCACTTCGAAAAAGCTGGTTAGGGTACTGGAAGGTTAAGAGAGGCCTCAGGGAGGGGCGCTTGGGGGGCTCAGTCGACTAAGCGCCAGACTTCGGCTCAGGTCATGATCTCATGGTTCGTGGGTTCGAGCCCCACGTCAGGGTCTGTGCTGACAGCTCGGAGCCTGGAGCCTGCTTCGATTCTGCGTCTCCCTCGCTTTCTGCCTCTCCCCCACTCACATTCTGTCTCTCTCTCTCTCTCTCAAAAATAAATAAACATTAACAAAATTTTTTTTTAAATAAAAAGGAGAGGCTTAGGGGGAAAATCCTCATTACTTTTGGGAAAATCCTCACTGCTTTCGCAAAAATATCCCTCTTCGTGTAAGATCAGCTACGGCGGTGAGGCGGGCTATCCCACTGCGCTGTTACCAGTTTTGTCATAAAGCGATGCAGCCCCCTATTACTGGGTTTTCCCCCCTCAAAGAGTTAGCACATAATTGTGATTCTAACCTAGACCGTGTGAAATGTAAGAGAAAAATCTCATTTTTAAAAGTCTTAGTCTAGGGGCGCCTGGGTGGCTCAGTCGGTGAAGTGGCCGACTTCAGCTCAGGTCATGATCTCACGGTCTGTGAGTTCGAGCCCCGGGTCGGGCTCTGTGCTGATGGCTCATCAGAGCCTGGAGCCTGCTTTGGATTCTGTGTCTCCCTCTCTCTCTGCCCTTCCCCTGCTCACGTTCTGTCTCTATGCCTCTCAAAACGAAATAAACGTTAAAAAAAAATAAATAAAAGTCTTAGTCTAAAATTTTCGAAACAAAGTGCCCGTCAAACCTCTCCCCCCTGCCCTCGTCAATCACAACATGGCCCTTCTTTTGAAGCACATTTGCTGTAAGGGGGGTGATAATGGCGCCCGCTTGGGGGGCCCAGCTCCAGGCTAGGGCCTGGCCATCTTCCCCTCAGACAGAGGCGGAGGGCGAGGCTTCCCCTGGCTGCACAGTACACGCTGGTGGAGCCGTGATTCGAACCTGAGAAACCACAGACTCCGAACATGCTTTCAACCCTGTTCTGAGCTGACGACGAGACAGGGCTGGAGGCTGGGGCCCACAGTGGTTCTACTTAGCTCTTCTAGGAGCTGGTGAAAACCGGGGCTACCGGGGTGCCTGGGTGGCTCAGTCGGTTAAGAGTCCGACTTCGGCTCAGATCATGATCTCACGGGTTCGTGAGTTCGAGCCCCACAATGGGTTCTCTGCTGTCGGCGCTCTCTCCTGCTCTCGCTCACTTGCTCTCTCTCTCAAAAAAAAAAAAAAAGAAAAAAAAAAGAAAGGGGGGGTTTGCTGAAACATGAAGTTCAGATACCCTGCGGCCCCTGGAGAAGAGGTAGAAACAAACCCCTATTCCCAGCCCCCTCCTCTGGGCCCCAATTTTCCTGGCGCGACCCCCGCCCCGGCCTCCAGTCCCCCCAGCCCCACCTGTGTAGCAGATGGCGTCATAGCGGGATGAGGGGTCAGGGTAGCCCGTCTGGTTGGCGTGCAGGTAGACAGTCCTCACGCCCAGGAGGTTGCCCCCGCAGTTGGGCCGGGCCTTGGAGATGGGGTAGCGCACACTGCGGTCGGCCAGCCAGCCGGCACTGCACATATCCATGCCACTCTGCCAGGCCAGGTAGAGCTGGCCCGTGGTGGCCAGCCGGGCGCCCAGCCGCCGGCACTCGTCAGCTGCTTCCTGGAAGGTGAACTTCTCCGGAGATGTCGCATAGAAGACCTCGCCTGCGAAGGACGGGGTGCCGGCAGAGTGAGGACCTCCCTCCCCGCTCCTGCCCTGCATCCCCAGCCAATCCGAGTGGCTCCTGGGCGCCCCAATCCTGTTCCAAAGCATCCTTGCCTGCACTCTGCTGTGGAATGTCCTCCTCCTCCCGGGGCCTCTGTCCTAGCAGTTAAGCGTGGCCCACGCAAGGAATCCTTTAAAAAAATTCACATTCTGACGGGAAGAGCAGGCATCAGACCTTGCCCCTTAGAGCAGTGGTTCCCAGACTCTGGTCTCTGGGCCCTGCGGCGTCCATAAGGATATTAGTGGGGGCTTCCGAGCTCTTTTTACTATTTGCAAAAACCTAAGAAGGTTGTGTGTGTGTGTGGTGGGGGGTCAGGGGTGGGCGGAGAACATTCGTTCCCGGGAAAGGTGCTGGTTGGCCCTGCTCAGCGGCAGCTCTGATGGGCGGTGCCCCAGAAGAGGAACACTCCTTATCCCTTAACAGGCTTTGGGCCCAGGGGCGAGAATGAGGAGAGGGCGCCCCGTGGTGAGAAGGCGGGGGATTGTCCCTGCCTCCGGATGAGACAGGCTGTCAGGTCTCATCCTGCGAGAAGCTGCGAACTTGGGTGGGGCCGGTGATGGGGGCGGAGGCTGAGGTCTGGAATGTCCAGAGGGGTGATGGGTGTAGACAGGAGAAGACGCATCATCCGCATGCTGGGTGACTCGGGAAGCTCTGCGGCCAAAATCAGCACCCTTTACAAAAGCAGAGAAGGACTCCAGGTCCCTTCCCGCTACCCCCTAGGGTAGGGCCCTCCAGAACCAGCCCACTGGGACTGCCTGGATGGGGCTGGGGGCCGGCAGCGGGGACGCTGAGAGAGGGCTGTGGGGTAGCCGGCTCTCCTGGGAACTACGTCTCTGTTGGGCCCACCCTGGAGCAGCCTGGGGTGTCCCTGGTGAGGGTGGCTGGGCTGGGCTGGTGCGGCGGACCTTGGGACAGTGCTCTTGGTCTGAGCAGTGGGGGATCCTGGCTGGGAGGGGCAGTCCCAGGGGAGAGACAGAGACAAACATTCTTGGGCCCAGTAGCGGTGCCGGACACTTGGCAGGTGCCTGGGGCCCCTGAGGCCCTTTCCCAAGCGGACAGCGAGGGGACCTGTAGGCCCCTTCCCTCCCCCACTCTTCCCCCACCCCCACTCTCTCTGTGCATGGCAGAGGGGTTGAGTATGGACTGCAAGTGGGCTAGAGCCCTGCCCCAGAAGAGGGGACAGGCAGGGGCTTTGGGGAAGGGGGTGGGGGCTCACCCTCCATCTCCTCAGCGAAGCAGTACACGTCATAGGTCTCATTGGTGTCTCGGATGCCGTATGTCCTCACGCCGGGGAACTCATCCTTGTCCCCATAACAGCCTTCCCTCGGAGTGTGGATGGGGTACCTGCCCGGAACCCAGAGTGGGGGTGTAACATTCAGGAAACAGAAGGGGCCTGTGGCCTGGGCCCTTGTACCTTCCCTCCGACGTGGGAGGAAGTGGTGACTCACCGGCATGTTTGCCGGCATCGGCCCTGGATGTGTGGACTGCTTTTTTTTACAGTATTTTCCCCAACCTTTATTGAGATGCATGTTTTCACAGTTAGTGGTGACTACAGGCAGCCCCCCTTTACCGAATACTTATCGGTACTGAACGTGTTGTAGCGGGGGCCTGCAAACCTTCTCTGTAGAAAGGCCGGATGTAAATATTTTCGGGGTTGCAGCCTCTAGGGTCTCAGCTTGACCACTCAACCCTGCGACTGTGGTGGGAAGCCGCCACAGGGTTCCCACACGACTTTACGTACAGAAACAAGAGTGGGTTGATTCGGCCCGTGGGCCGTCACTTGCTGACCCCCGCTTTGTATCCTGTGAGTCCCACTTGTGAGTCAACGTAACGAGGCGCGCGCTATAAAGACTCCATTTTAACCTGGAAGAAACTGGGGCCCAGAGACGTTAAGCGATTTGTCCAATGCTACACAGCTGCTAAGCGTCAGAGCTGTGGTCTGAACCCAGCTGTTTCTGAGGCGGAGGTGCGGGTTCTGGCACTACGCCAGGCTGCTGTCTCGTCTTGGTTTCCTTTTAGTGGGTGTTGTGCCCTAAGATCTCAAAGATCTACCCCAAGATTGCAAAGATATTTTCCTGTGTTTTCCTCTGGAGGCTCTGCGGCTCTGGTTTTTCTGTCGAGAGCTCTGACCCACCCTGAATGGGTGTCTTGTCTTGCCTTTGCGGGCCCGCTCTCACCGACTGAGATTTCTCCGGGGCAGAGCTCCGTCTGTCCTGCTGGACTACCTGGCCCTCAGCAGCCGCACTTGGGGGGGAAACGTGCCCCAAACCATAATTTATGGGTGTCTTGCATTATTAAAAACAACAAAAAAAAAGTAAAGCAGCTTACAGAAATACACGAAACGCCCAAGTTTAAAGGACCAGTGAAGAAATCATGGCACAGGGGGATGCGGGCGGGAAGGGGAGTGATGAGTACTTTGCACGGAGAAAATGACCACGTAGGGCAAGGTTGCCTGCAGCGTCTCCCTTGGCTGCAGGACAGAATCACAAGGATTTGGACAGGTCGTGGGGTGCCGTGGGATTTCCACAAGCAGAGCCACCAGACACCCCAGAATATGGCCTGGCTCCCTGGGGGCTCCCATATGACCCTGTCTGAGACGGGCCGCCCTGAGTACATTTGCTTTATTGCAAATTACACTCTATATTCAAATGAGTACAATAAACCCCTTTAAAAAAATAATAAGGCACACAGGGGCGCCTGGGGGGCTCAGTCGGTTGAGTGTCCGACTTCGGCTCAGGTCATGATCTCACAGTTTGTGGGTTCGAGCCCCATGTCGGGCTCTGTGCTGATGGCTCAGAGCCTGGAGCCTGCTTCAGATTCTGGGTCTCCCTCTCTCTGTGTCCCTCCCCCACTTGCACTCTGTCTCTCTCTCTCTCAAAAATAAATAATTAAAAAAATTTAAAAAGTAAGGCACATAAAGGCCTTCTATGCAAGTTCTGTATTATTTTAAAATTCCTATCAGCTAGTAAAAGTATGTTCGCAGGGGCGCCTGGGTGGCTCAGTCAGTTGAGCGTCTGACTTCGGCTCAAGTCATGATCTTACCATTCCTGAGTTCAAGCCCCGCATCGGACTCTGTGCTGACAGCTCAGAGCCTGGAGCCTGTTTCAGATTCTGTGTCTCCCTCTCTGTCTGTGCCCCTCCCCCACTCATGCTCTGTCTGTCTGTCTCTCTCAAAAATAAATAAATATTAAAAAAAGTAAAAAAAAAAAAAAAGTATGTCCACAGTAGCGCGGGAGCCTCTAGAAAAGCACACGTTGAACTGTCTGTAGGCAGAATACCGGAAACCTTACCGCACAGCACAACCGAACAGCCCCCAATCCTCCTGTTTCTGAATAACGACAGAAGTATTGTTACAGGTGGCTGCGGGATTGCTCCGGCCCCAACCTGTCATGACGGCCGCAGCTCTGTGCGGGTCCGTGTTCTAGTCCGCCGCCCATCCCGCTCCGTGGGTGGCCCCAGGGGCTCACCTGACAGTCTGGTCGGCCAGCCAGCCGGCGTCGCACTGGTGGAAGCCGTCCTCGTAGGCGGCCTGCAGCTGGTCGGGCGTGGCGATGATGGCACTGTTCTGCAGGCAGGCCCGCTGTGCCCTGTCAAAGTCCAGCGTGTAGCGCGTGGAGATGGCTCTGTAATGGAACACGATGCCTGCAAGACACGTGAGGGCAGGAGAGCAGGTCAGGCACAGCCTCTGGCCACCGGAGACCTCGAAGGGGCCTTAGGGACCCCTGGTCTGGGCCTCCAGCTGATCCCTAGATCTCCTCTCCACACACGCATGTGGTCCTTCTGCCTTTGCTGAAACACCTCCAGTAACGGGGACCTCACTACCTCCCAAGGTATCTTTTTTGAATATCAATAATTCCGATCACCAGAAAGTTCTTTGAATTGAACTAAAACCTGCCTCCTTTTAATTTTTCCTTGACACTCCAGGACCTCATCTTTACTCTGAAGAAAGAGACACTTAGAGCCCCATGTAGCCCCAGCCCAGGGGCATCCTACTGGGAGCCCTGTCCTCAAGCCGACCCAAAGGCCACCACCATTCCCCGTGGGCTATCGAGAGAAGGGAACCAGGGAGTCTTCATCCTTTTTCCTTTGGTTTCTGGAACAGAACGGGGCTGGGGTGGGGGCTGGGGGAGGGAAAAGACACCTGGATGAAGAGTCAGGAGACTGCTCTGGCTCACTTCCGGGGAACCTTCAGGCAGATCACTTAACCTCAGTTTGCTTGTCTGTATAACGGGGATGAGCGTCAGGCCCACTGAATCATGGGATTGCTGTGACATGCAAACCCTCATTCACACGTGACTACGGCTAGGACACGTTTAATTCCCTCGAAGTCCAGAGGGAACGATGGTACCAGCTCCGTGTCACAGGGGCAGCAGCTGGCGCTAACTGACTCAACCGGGGGAGGTGCGAGCTGGCGGGGAGGGTGGGGGGGAGGCGCAGCCGGGATTTGGAAACCAGCCTGCCCGGGCCCACTGCCCCGAGGACACTGTTCCGGTTCTTTCCCCAGGTGAAGCGGCGTCCCGGTGCGAGGTCCTCACCTTTCACCACGACCTCCAGGGTCGCCTCACTGTCCTCGATTCCGTGCATGACCTCACAGCGATAGATCCCAGAGTCATTGGAACGCAGGTTCTGGATTTCCAAGGTGGCGTCGCTGGGGATGGCCGGGTAGTTGGGCAGCGAGACCTTGTCTTGGTAGGCACTGTTAACCCGCACCTGCCCCTCCATGGCCACCAGCAGCACCACCTCCTTCTCCTTGGAGATACGGCTCCACTTGATTCTCGGGGAGAGGGGGGCGGTGGAGGGCGCGGTGGTCACGGGGTGCATGGGGTCGATGAAATAGCAGGGGATGGTGAGGGAGCTCCCCAGGAGGACCCGCAGTGGGGACGGCTCGGGGATGCTGACACTCAGCGAGTTGTCAGGGTCTGTGGGGGAGAGACAGACCCGTTAGTGCCCAGAGAGGACCGCCCAGCCTCCCTGTCATTTGGGGAATGACGAAAGCCCACGAGCCTGTTCGTCTCTACGGTGGGGGACGCTCCTGTGCCATCGGGAATTCCCAGGAAGCCTTGCCACGCCTTTTCCTTGACAACAACGTTCCTTAAGACCCTTGGTCTCCGCGCTTCGAGACGGGAACCAAGGAGCCGGAAAAGGGCTGCAGAGGAGGCCAGGAAAGCTTCCGAGCTGAGACCCTCCTCTCTGTTTCTCAAACTGGGGTGCCCCAGGGGATGCCAAGCCATAAGAGGCAGGTGACAGCTTGACTCAGATTTTGGGAAAAAATTATTTTGGGGCAGGAAAAATTATTGTGGGGAAGAAAAAAAAATCCACACAATGTTGAAAGCTCAGATGTGAAACTTTAAAGGCGTGTCCCAGTTGAGGGGGTCCACTTTGGACTCCATCGCGACTTTGGGGAGGGACAAGGCATTCTCTTCTGCTGTTGGGGAACGGGGGGTGGGGGGCTGGCTGGAGAAGCATCAGAGAAGAGCAGACATTTACGTATGTCTGCAAAGAATCAGACGGGGGCGGGGGTGCGTGAGGGATACGCTCACCTCCACCAAAAGGCACGGAGGGTGTTAGCAGGGAAGATGCAACACGTTGACCGAATCCTGTTAGAAGTAAATGATCCTTCCGGGATGGGAAAGAAAGAGCTTTTGCAAAAATAGCACCTTTCATAGCGAGTCATACACTTAGGGGACCCTTTTATTTTTTTTTTCCCCAGGAGAGCCTACAGATTGAAAATAAAAATATTTCAGATATTTGTGGGTGGTAGATCTACAACAGGGCAAGGAAGAGGGGTGCCAGGAAGGTTTGGGGTCCAGCCCTAACCTTTTGATGTCCTAGGCAGCCACCACCAGGTCCTTCCACAAAAATCTCCCTCCGAAG
>PITB01031826.1:0-15483 GCA_004024585.1 Paradoxurus hermaphroditus
CGGGCTGCCGCGAGGGTGCTCCATCACCCTCCGGGTTCAGGCCCTTGCCGTCCCTCGGTGTGAATGTGGCTAATGAGAGTCACCGCCTCGGAGGGTTGTGGGAAACGCCCAGCACCCGCCCGGCGTCCGGTTAGGACGGACTGTCTTTTGTCACGTCTGTCCCCACCCCCAGCTCTCCGGCCCGCTCCTCTCCATCCCCCGCGGCCCTTGGCCCCGAGCCAGGAGGGCTTCTAAGCTGCTTTGCGCGATCTTCGTGGGGTTGGGGTCTGGCCGAGGTCCAGGGGGCTCCGGAGTCACTCCGGCCCCATGAAGACGCAGCCTCCGAGCACCCCCGGGCTCCGCCGCAGCCAGGACGGCATCCTCACGGGGTCGTGGGGGCGCACGCTCCTGCACAGGCTCTGGGGACGGCGACGGCTCCGTCCCGGCCTCCTCTCTCCCTCTGCGACCTCCTCCAATACCCAGACTTTTGAGATCATCTCTTTGCCCACAGCACCCACACTTACGCCCCAGCCGAGACCCCTCGGTCCCCACACCCCCGCCTTCTGTGCCCAGCTGGAGAGGTCCAAGGGCAGCTCAGGCGGCAAGGCCGTCCTTGGCCACCGCCTCCCCCCATCTCTCTCCTTCTTAGGCCCCTCCCCCCGTGGGGAATGCCCCGCCCACCGCCGTGCCACACGCGGCTCCCATCAGAAACCGGTCTTGAGTCCCTGCTCTCGCCCGGGGGGCCCCGCACACCACGTGGGTAGCCTGAGTCAGCCTCAGTGGGAATATTCCCACCCCAGGGCCTGGCCGGTGTGCACGCCAGGGCCCTGCTTCCGGAAGGGCCCGTGGTTTCACGCTGAGCCGGACACCACTGCTCGCCCCCCGGTGTCGATCTGTCCCGCCGACGCTGGCTCCAGAATGGCCGAGGAACCCGTCTGTTCTCCACCGACGCCGCCAGTACCTCGGCCCAAGGCAGCTTCGACGCCCACTGGACGGCCCCCACTCTGCCCGGGACCTCCGGGGCTCCCCCCACCGCAGCCTGCATGACACCCAAGGGGGTCTCTGGGCCTCCAAGTCTCTGCGGGCCCAGCCCTTCAGGGGCCCCCTCTCCCTTCTGTTCTCAGGTAAGGCACCCAGCTCCTACCTGGGGCCTCTCCTGTGAGCACCTCTGTCCTGCACCCCCGGAGCTCCGCACCCCGGTTCTCTGAGCGGCCACGCCCGCTTCAGCTGATGTGTAACCTCTCCAGAGGGCCTGCCACGACACCCACTGCCCCCACCCTCGAGTTCCCTGCAAAGCCCCTTCTCGTTTCTTCCCTCTGACTCTGGGCCTTTGGGCGTAGAAACGCTTGTCGCCTTTTGTCACATCTGGTTCATGGCCGGGGGGCGGGGGGGGGCGGGGTTCTGACGGTTAACAGAGCCCACGGTCATGAAGCACTTAGTATGAAACGCAAGCCCCAGCGTCCGCGCTGAGTGTGAGCAGCGGGAATCGAGAGAGCTCGAGAGGCTCGCCCAGAACCGGAGGAGAGCAAGGCAGCGACCTGGCAGGCAGAGCAGGGCTCCCTTGGCCGCTGGAAGGAGGGCGGGGAGGCCCTTCCGGGTCAGCTCCTGCAGGGGCCTGCCCGCATCTGTGGCCCGGGGGGAGGGGTGGGGGGGGAGAGCAGGCTCTCCTTGGCAATTCTAAGCTTGCAAGAGACCCTGCAGGCATGCGGGCGCCCCCCCCCCCCCCCGCAGTGGGAAAGGACCGGGCTCCGAATCCAATCCTAATCTCGGAATCTCGCCTCCCCCACGGGCCCTGGAGCCCCGAGGCCCGCTTCTTGGGACTCCGTGCTGGGGACGGGGACTGTTCTGCCGAGAAACGTGCACAGTGCTCTTGGGGCTGTTCTCCTGTCCTGTCCCGTTCCTGGGAAAGGTCTGATCACATGACCCTAAATTAAATCGCGGAGGCCCTGACCCCACCTGCCCGAGAAGGCAAGGCCCCCGGGGTTGGTAAACCCGATAACAGTGGCAAACACGGCTTGTTTTTTGCAGCACGTGGGCCAAGTGAAACAAAGACAGCGATGCCCCCGCTCCCCCGGGGCCAAGGGGCAACAACCTCAGATGCCAGGGAGAAAACAGCTCAGGAGCCCCCGGGCTGCTTCTGGCCTCTGGGCCCAGGGCAATAAACCTGGGCTAGAAGGGGCCGCACCAGAAGGGCCCGGAAGCTTGCTGCCGGAGTCTGGGGGGCTTCCTTCCGCTGCAAGCCTGCCTCTCAGCACGCCACGGGGCCTGGGGCCGGCAGTTCGGTGGCAGAACCCTCAAAGGCAGGGGCAAGCAGGTGCAGCCCCGGTTTCCTGAGAGACGAGGCAGGCGCTAAAACTCCAGCCCCAGACGGCAGGTTCCTCACGGGCGAGGAGCCCGTAGGGAGAGAGGAACCACACCCCGAGGGCCTAGCGCGGGTTCACCAAGAGCAGTCAGGTCGGAGGACTGCGCAGGCTTCGGCAGAGGCTTTGATGGAATTTCAACACTTGGAGCGAATCACCTAGAAGCCTTGCAAAAATGCGGATTGTGGGGCCAGGTGGGGGCCTGAACCTCCGCGTTTCTCGCAAGTTCCCAGGTGCTGCTGCTGGTCCGGGGACCACATTTGCAGAACCGCCGCCCTCAAGGATGTTTGGGGGGAAGCGGGACTGTGGGCAGGACCCCAGGAGGGGAATGTCCGAAGGTGATACCCAGCGGCCAGGGGTGTCCGCCCCTCCCCGCGGCCCCGCAGCGTGCCGGGCCGTGAGCCACCCGGGGCTCAGCTGCCTCGGCCAATAACGGAACCGTGTCTCCTGGTGTGCCGCGGAGCTCTCTCTCCAACCTCGGCCAGTTCCCAGTTGTCCCCCAAGATCGAAACGTACGGAAGGCCCGTCAGTCCATACGCACATGGCATAAAGAGGGCTTTCTTCCCGTTCAGCCGTGTTTTGAGAGTCTGTCTGGAAAGTCTGAAAGCCACAACCCTCATTAATTCATTCAAGCAACATTTCCTGAGCTGGCCCTGTGGCCCGGGCCCTGGGCCGGACGCTCGCAGGACATCCGTGACCGAAACACCGGAGGTCCTCGTCTCACACTCGTCGTCACTCGCGGTGGTTATTGTTGTTTATGATACGGAGGTCGTGGGAATGCGAGTTAAAAATCCAGCGGAGGCTCCTGGGCCTCCGCCGTCAGCCTCGCTTCCTCTTTTTTCCCCAGCCCATTCCATTTCCTGCCCCCGGGCCCACGTGACAAGCAGGAATCGCCACCGTTTCCAGTCCGCCTCTCCTGTTTCTGTCCCCCTGAGCTTCCCCGTGGGCTTTGGCCCCCGAGCGGCTCTGTGTCGAGGGCCGCCGAGGAGGTCTCTCTGGGCCTTCCCACCACGCGCTGACCCTCGGTCAGCAGCGGGGACGGAGGTTGCTCGCTGCCACCTTTGCTGGGGCGGGGGGTGCAGAGTGGGACGGGGGGGTCTCCTGGCTAATCGTAGCTGTTTCCCCCCTGGGGGTGCCCCGGAATCCTTGGTTCACGACATGGCCGTGAAGGTGCACGGTCAGGGGCATAGGCCCGAGTCAGGGAAACAGAGTCTCGTGCGGGAAATGAGGAAGGGGACGTCGAGGTTCGTCCGGTGTTTGAGTCGGTGGTTCTTTGGGACTCCGGCAAGACCCCCACCAGGGTCACCAGCAGTCCCGGTGGTCTGACTCGTCTGAAGCCCGTTTCTCTTTCAGACCTGGTGACCGTTCCCGCAGCTGCATAGGGAATGTGGTTTACAAAGGACTGGCTGCCGGGGGCGGGGAGCGAGGCGGGGGTGGGGGGGGAGCGAGGGGGGCTCCTCCGCGGGCCAGGGGCTCCTCCGCTGTGTCGATTCTGCTCATCCCCAGGCTCCCGGCCCTGCCGCACAGGGGGATCACTGGTCACGCTCCCCGGAGCCAGCCGCGCCCCAGCGCAGCAAGGTCAGAGCCCCGGGACCGAGGCCTGGACGCTAGTGTGGCTTTCAGTTCTCACCAGGCGCCTCCCGTGTGCCGCGGGGCTGAACGGTTCCGCACGGCCATCTGCAGCTCATGTGCAAGGCAGTGGGAGCTCAGAGGGGTTGAGTCATCGGCCCAAAGTCACACAGCTGCAAGGGACGGAGGCAGAGTCCCTGTATGTCTGACCCCTGGGCCGGAGCCCCCTGTCCACACTGGCCGTAGGGCAGGCACAGTCTCTCTCCTGCTGTAAGCTTCCCCCTGATTTTTTTTTAAATTTTTTTAATGCTTATTTATATTTTAGAGAGAGAGAGAGAGACAGAGCATGAGCGGGGGAGGGTCAGAGAAAGAGAGGGAGACACAGAATCGGAAGCAGGCTCCAGGCTCCGAGCTGTCAGCACAGAGCCCGACGCGGGGCTCGAACTCACGAACTGTGAGGTCATGACCTGAGCCGAAGTTGGCCGCTTAACCGACTGAGTCCCCCAGGCGCCCCACCCCCTGGTTTTTAAGGAGAAGAAGGGCAGATCGGGAGGCAGAGAATGTGGCCACGGGGTGGGGCTGAGCCCCCCCCATCAGGCTCTCCCCCGGGGGCCGACCCCACGCTCCGCCTGTGGCTCTCCTCTCCACGGGCGGGGAGGGGGCCCAGGCCCGCCCCGGCTTTGACCTCACCTCCCCAGGCGCAGGTCGTTCCCCGGGGCGTGAACCCGCGCTGGGCAGCTCGCACCACTGTCCTGGGGCGGCCCGCCTGGCTCTGCCCCCAGACAGACAGACCGAATCCTGAGTCCCCCCTGCCGCCTCGCTGTGAAGAGTGGCCTTGGGCAGGTCCCCCTGGGTTTCTTCATCTGTAAACTCAACTTGTTATTGGAGATATTTGCTCACCCCCGGGCTGTGGGGACTCAGCGAGATAAGGTGGTGGCAAAGCTCTGGATATGGGGAAGGCAAATATTAGCTCGAGTGTCACGTGCCGGAAGGGCCTGGGCCCCGTGTGCCGGGGCAGCTGGAAGGACCCGGCCACGGTCCCACTGCACCGCCTGCCGCGACGCGGGGGATCACGTCGTCCATTTTCTGGGCTTCGGCTTCCTCGCCTGTAGAATGGGAGAGTGAGTCCCGGGCAGACTCCCCTCACTGGACACGTGTGCGGATTAAATGCAGGAGTCTCCGAAAACCCTTACGGGGCAGGCAGAGAGTGACCGTGGTGGCAGGTGGGCCCTTCTGGAGAGTCCCCGGGCCATGCCTTCGTGCCCCAGGCGTAAAGGAGACTGTTCCTTCGTGAGTTCATTGTCTTCCTTTTCCCCGGAAGTGTCCGGATTCTGCAATCCCGGCCCCGGGTTCGAGTCCCAGTTCCGTCGCTCGTGCTGTGTGACCTCAGGCTCAAGACTGGCCTCTCTGAGCCTCAGGTCCATGTAAAGTACATTCTATCCATGGCCCGGAGGTGCCTAGCGGTGCTAAGGGAGCCGCGGCAGGGAGAAGGGAGGCGGAAGGGCCAGAAGGAGCCTCTGGGAAAAGTCCTGGGATTTTGCGGGGACAGAGAAATGGTGGTTTTGGCAGGGGATCCTTCCAATTCCAGGACCCCCAGGGGAGCGTCCCTGAAGCTAACCTGTCCTCACTTCCGCTGGTTCCCTGCAGGGAGCTTGCGGGGAGGTCGGGGAAGGGGGGGGCGGCCGCTGTGTCTAAACTCCCCCCCAGTGCCGGGCCCCTCCCTCTGCCATCACCACCTTGCAAGTCCAGTGCCCAGATGGGAAGACTGAGGCTTAGCAGGGACACGCCTCTCCCAAGTTACACAGCCCGGCTGCTCGCAGCGCTCCAGACGCCTGGTGGCTGTGGTTTCCCAAGCACCGAGAGTGTTCCTGGAACACAGCGGGACTTTCGCCGCTAAACCCAGAAAGGCCCCGGTCTTCGCGACCAGTTAGCCGCAGGTGCCAGCGTCCAGTAGAACCCTGACAGATGCCACACGTATGCATTTTCCTGGCGCCACGCTAATCACCTAAAAAGAAACAGGTGAATGTAATTTTAATGCTATGTCTCATTTAACCCAAGATGTCGAAAATATTTTCATTTTAACAAGTAATCCGTGTAAAAATGATTAGTGAAATATTTTTCCTTCCTTTTTTTTTTTTGCACGAACTGTTCAAAATCCAGTGTACTTTACACTTACGACTGGATATGCTAAATAAAATAGAGGCTGGAATTAACTGAATTTCAGACTAATAGTGAAAACCAACTGTTTAGTATAAGTATATCCCAAACATTGCATGGAACATACTCACACTAAAAGCTTATTTCTTAGCCGCACTGCGGTCGCCCGGGTCCCTGTATTTGTATTTGCTACGTCTCGGGACCCTGGTTTCAGCACAGCTGGGTCTAGGGCTGTATTTCGGGTGCCGGAGGGGCCGGGGCAGGTGTGGAGGGGCCGGGGCACCCACTGGAGTCCGGGAGAGCCGGCCACCCAAAGTCACCCTCCACAGACCTGCCTTCCCTCTCCGTGGTTCCCTAACGACCGTCCCTTGGCCGCCCGTGACATTATCTGTGTCTCCGTCAAGCCTTTTGGAGGCAACTCGACACATTCTGTCTCCCACAGTCTCCTGGCAGATACACAGGCGACGGGGAAGAAAGTCCACATCTCGCCCACAGTTCTCTGTATCAGCAAATTTTCCAGATCCGGGGAAGGGATCAGGGCTCCCCGGGGAGGCGGGGGGGAGGGGGGGCAGGTCGGGAGGAAGGAATGGCCAGACCCAGAGTCGGGGGACCCCGGGCACCCACCTCCTTCCGGAGTTTTCCTCTCTGGACGCCGAACCTCAGCCTCGCCCCACGTGGGCTGAGACGCTCCGGGCGGGAGCCTCTGACCCCCGGGGTGTCTCTCTCTGCCTCAGTTTCCACATCCGAAATCACTGGGAGTTCCAGACCAGAGCCTGGGGATGGGGAAGTGGAGACGGCGAGGCGGCCGGGGAGAGACGCAGCGCGCACCGGAGGTATGTCCGCCGCTGGGCCCGTGTGCAGGGAGGGTGCACACTCGGAGTGTCGGGGGGTGTCGGAAACTAGGCCCCGGCTGGAACAGAGGCCCAGAGAGGGAGGCCCCGGCGGAGGTCACACAGCACCACCTGCAAGGGACTAGGAGCCAGCTGGGGGGCCGCGGCCCAGAGCAGTGGGCTTCCCCCGCTGCCCCCTGCCACCTGCTCTGCACCGGGTCACAGGACCCCACGGAGGACTGCTGCCCAGGGGCCCGGGAGTGTGAGTGCCATTCTCCCGTGGGCCAAGCGAGGCTCCAGAGGGGGCAGTGCCTTCGCAGAACTCGGCCGGCCCGGGGGGCCCCGAGCCCCTGTCCCCCAGCACACCGCCCTCGGCGCAGCTTGAAAATGAGGGACTCCTCGTTCGAAAATTAATAAGGATTTTAAAGTGGCCACAGCAGAGCTTTAAACCAAGTCCGGGGCCCTTCTGAGAGTGGGGTCCCGGGCGCCGGGCACATACCCATGAGCCCCCGAGGAGGAGAACGCAGGCAGGAGGCGGGGGCTCCCCTCAGGCGTAGCCTGGTGCGGCCACCCTCCCCGCCCGGGACCCCTAATCTCCTCCCTAAGCCGCCGGTCTCCCTTCTCGGCCCTGCTCTGTACGCCGCCCCCCAAACCCTCCACCCCCCCCACCTCCAGGCCTCCGTGTGCCGGGTCGCCCCTCTGCCCCTCCCCCACCCTCTCCTCCCCCGACTCCGTGTCTGTCTGTCTGTCCCTGCTAGTCTGAGCAAGACTCTGCATCGTCAGAGAGTATCTTTTGTGGGTGGGACACCACACTCTGTCCCCAGCAGGGCCTCACGATCCGACCCGGTCCCCGCCCTCCTCGTCCCCCCACCTCACATCTCCCCACCTCACTTCCACCCCTGCATCCCCCGTGCTGTGCACACTCAGTGCTGCGGGGGGGTACCCCAGCCCCGTCCCCTGTGGCCACCAGGGCCAGGAGAGAGACATCCCCTCAGGCACAAAGTATAAGGGGCGCCGAAGCATTCCAAGATCAAGACCCACGGGGCTGTGTTCCTGCGGTATTTTTCAAAATCGAGGAGGGGCGCCTGGGTGGCTCAGTCGGTTGGGCGTCCAACTTCGGCTCAGGTCATGATCTCGAAGTCTGTGAGCTCGAGCCCCGCATCGGGCTCTGTGCTGACGGTTCGGAACCTGGAGCCTGCTTCAGATTCTGTATCTCCCTCTCTCTCTGCCCTTCCCTTGCTCATGCTCTGTCTCTGTGTCTCTCAAAAATAAATAAACTTTAAAAAAAAATCGAGGAATGCCAAAAACCCGAGATGAAGGACAATAGCAGAGGTTCAATGAAGGCAGCCTCATTATTCTGGTTTTCTCTTCGCTCAGGCTCCAGCGCGGCTCAGCACGGCGCGGTCACCGAGCCTGTTTGGTTTTGAAATTTTAATATTTTGTTTCTCCTTCGCGTTTTGCATTACTTTCGATTTTTTTTAAGTTTATTTTTTTTAAGTCATGTTAACACGCAACGTGGGTCTTGAACTCACGACCCCAAGACCCAGAGTCGCACGCTCCTCCGACCGAACCAGCCAGGCACCCCTAGTTTGGATTTTCGAAAATACGTTTGCACTGAACTACGATGTTCTTCATCACAGAGTGTTCCTTGGGCCCCCTTAAATTCTGCATGCAAGGCGAGTTCTCACCTGCCTGCCACCGTCCCCTCCCCCACAGGAGGGGCACTCACGTCGGTAGTGAAGATCACGGCTAGCGTGCACTGAGCACTGGGGGCCAAATACCGTCCCAACCCTGTCCCTCCCTCCCTCCCTCCCTCCTTCTTTCCTTCTTGAGCGCCTACTGTGTGCAGAGCAGCGTTCTAGATTCGGGATAAAGCAGACACAGAAGCACCCCCCTGCCCACGCAGGACCCACACCCCGGTCTGGGGAGACGGACGATGAAATAATGGGTAAGGATCCGCAAAATGTGAGGCGTGCAGAGAAAGAGTAAGGAAGACAGGACGCCGGGAGCCAGGGAGCCGAGAATGACATCACTTACATACCGCACCCACCCCAGGAGGGAGAGCCTGTTAGCCAGCCCCATTTCCCAGATGAGAAAACTGAGGCAGCTTGCCCAGGAAGCGGCAGAGCCCGGCATCTCATCCTGGGCAGGCAGGCGTCAGAAGGCTTGTCACTGGGTCAGGGAGGGGGGCTCGGGAGGGGGGGTCGGGGGAGCTACCAGCTATAACTAGCGTGTGCGTCTTTCTCCGCTCCAAGGCCCACCTCCAATTTTGGGACAGCTGTCTTCACCTCCCTACGAGAAAAGGCCAGGTTGACTCGGTTGGAGGTTCCTTAGGACCTCTGTTTGCCGACTGAGCTCCAGGGGTGGGAGCTGGCCTGGCCACCCCCACCTCCACCCCCGAGGGCGGGGCCCCTTTAAGGCCAGCGGCCGGTCCTGGGTCTAGTGCAAGTTCATTCATCCAGGGGCCCCTGCTGACTCACGCTTACGAAAGTGATTTTCCTGGCCCCGCCCCCGCCCGCCTCCTCCCAGCCCGTGAAATACCCTCGCCTCCCAGACTCGCACAGCCTCCTCGGATCCCACGGGGCAAAGGCGCTCGCTCCCCGGGCTCCCCGGTGGCTCCGCGACCCCGGCCCTCCAAGTCAGGCTCCCCGGGCTCCCTCTGACGCCCGCCGGTCAGGTGAGTGGGCTGAGCGAGGCCTGGGGGCGGGAGGCAGGGACGCGGCTGGGCCGGGTGGCCCCCAGGCCCCGCTGGAAGCTCTGCGGGGCAGCCCCGCTGCCGCCTGGTTCCTCCTCCGCCCTTCTTGGCCATGCCCGTCTCCAGGTGCCTGGCACCCTCCGCCCCGGCCGCCCGCGGTCGCCCGGCCCACGTGACGCTGCTCTTGGCAGGAAAGAGGCGTGGTCACCCGGGCGCGCTGCCCGGCCAGGCCACTGGGTCCCGCAGCTAGGCAGCCGGGCTGGGTGCTTCTCCTGTCCCCGCCTTCCCGCCCGGTGCGCTCGGGGCCCGCCCCAGGGGTCCCAGGAGCTTGGCGTCTGACAGAAGGCTTGGGGTGCCGAGAACCGGGGGTCCGGGGAACCTCTGGACGCTAGGGGCTCCAGAGGGAGGGGGGTGCAGGGGGGGTGTGCCCAGGCTGCGGGCAGGCGGCGCTTGTGTGGAGGGACCTTTACCTTACCTTCACCCCGCCTCTCAGCCGCGTGTCACTTTCTTCATGGCAGCTGTCGTCCTGCAGTCTTTAACACAGTTACCCACGGGCCGGCCTCGCCCTCGGGGCCATCGCGTCAACATTCCCAGGCAAGACTGCTCCTCTGCGCACGGGGGTGGGGGTGGCGGGCGTCACCAAAGTCAGGTGAGCGAAGGGCCTCCGGAGACACCCGATGAATGCAGCCACACAGGTGGCTCCGAACTTCCAAGAAACGTCAGTTACAGACGCTGTTCTTTCGTTCCTTCGGTGCTGACCTGCTTCTGGGAGTCACCGTCAGTCCCTCGCCGGGGCTTTCTCGCTGTTGGCCCTTGTCGTCCTCGGCCGGGGAGGCGAGGGGGGACTCAAACAAAAAGTTAACACTAAAAAGGTGGCCGAAACTGGAAAGCAGGAAGGTGATGGAAGTGGTTTCGGGTCCCCTGCTGTCATTTGGCAGTGCGCATGTCCCTCCGAGGTCAGGAGAGCTTTCGGCGGCTCGGGACCTCGGGACGCTGCACCCGAGCGTCCCCTGCGCCGTGACCTCACACGTGCGGCATGCAGAGGCTGCTGGGAGGGAGCCCCGGACTGGGATCCCGAGAGCCCTGGTGGGGAGTGGGTCCCTGCACCTTCGGGGAAGCTCAGTGAGAGGCCGCACAAGCGCTCAGGGAGTCCCCTTTCCACTGGGGGGGGGACGTTCAAAGGACAAGGGAGCTGAAGGGCAGGCCCGGGGTGGCGTGCTCGGGTCCCGGGGAGCAGGTCTCCTGCTCATTCCGGGGGGCGACGGCGGGTCCAGGCGAACTCAAACCACGGGTGCCGAACCCTCGTTCTGTCGCCCACTGCCTCTGCACTCTCAGGGGCATGGCCTCACCTCCCTGGGCCTCAGTTTCCACGTCAGTGAAGTGGGTTTGCACGAGAAGTAAAGTTGCTAAGGCACGGGGAGCTTTCGGCAAGGACATCGAGTGGGTCCCGTCGCTGTACCTCCCGGGGACGGTAACGGGGAGGGGCGGGGCCCCGGGGCTCTTTGGAGGTTCCAGGAGAAAGCGTTCCGGAAGTACAGTCCCGTTCCCCAGGGCCACCAGGCTCCCCCAGGGCCCAGCGGTTCGTGAGAAACCGCTCCCTGCCAGCTGGGGACGTGCGCCCATGGCCTCCCTCGCCACCAGCGGGAGGGACAGGGCGGAGGGGCGAGCCCGGCTGGGAACGGCCTGCGGCGGAAGCTGTCACGCCCCATCACGCCGCTCTCGGGAGAAGGGCTCGCTGGCCTCAGCTTGCCTATCTGGAATATGGGCGCAAGCACGAGTGTGCACGCGGTGGACTAAGAATCCAAGTAGTTAATGCGGATAAAGTGTTTACAACACGCTCGGCGCCTCGCCAGCTCCCGAGAAGTCCGGAAGTGCTAGCCTTTCGTGTTCTCGTCAGTACGGCGGCGCCGCCCCAGCGTCCTCTCCCCCGGCAGACGGCGCGGCCCCCGCGGGGACCCAGGCGTGGAGAAGGCCCTGCGGTTCCCGCGACTCCGGACTCCCCCGGAAGGAGAGGAGGCCGTCCGCGGCCCTGGGCCCGGGCCGAGCCGAGGCAAGGAAGGCTGTCCCCAGGGGGCCCGAGAGCACCCCTTCCCGCCCTGCGACTCCAGAGAGGTCCTCTACCTCGGGGCCTCCCTTTCCCGGCCAGGCGGAGGCGACACGGCGCGCCTCTCGGGGCCGCCGTACCCAGGGCTGTCGCCTAGGCGCCAGCTCCTCGCGAACTGTAGAGGCCGGTGGGCAGCGCCCGGTGGCTGTTCCTCCTCGCTCTGCTCGGGGGCCTGCCTGGGGGCGGGGGCTGCTGCTTCTGTCACTCCGCCCGCATCGGAGGGCGTATCCGGCCCCGTCACATTTCGTCGGCTACTCAGGATTCTTCTGGACGAGTGTGGATTCGTTGCCCTCCTTTCCGAATCAGAGAACGCACGTAGAAATCCAGATTTCTGTCTTCTCTGGGGGAATCCTGGAGGCAGCGACCCTGGCCCCGCCTCCCTGGGGCCGTGTGACCACCCACTCCCTGTGGCTCCTGTGTGTGTGACCCCGCCATGAGCTCCGGGTCTCCCTGGGGCTGGCCAGTGGCACGCGTGGTGCACCCAGGCGGAGCCTGGGCACCGTCAGCCCTGGGTTTAAAAGCCAACTGTGTGACGCCGAGCAACCCGTGCGCCCTCTCTGGGCTCCGGTTTACGCATCTGTGAAGTGGGGCCGTAACTGACACAGCTTTCCGCGCCGGCGGGTGTGAGTGGGACACGGGAAGCAGCTCGGTCAGGGCTAACGGCCACCCATTCCTCGCACACTCCTGTGGATGCTGCCCGGGGGCCCTCGGGGAGGCAGGGTGTGGACGGTGGGCGAGCCCAGAGGCGCCCGTGAGCTGGGGGGGGACGTGGGGACGGTGAGTCGGGACCCTCCTCAGCACCTGCAGCCGCAGGAACGGGCCCGGGGCGCTGTGAGTGATGTGGGCCTGCGGCCAGCAGGGGGCGCCGGTGCCCGAGACCAGCGAGCTGCCGAGGGAAGCCTTTTCTCCAAACCTAGTTACTCTGGCCTCCAATTCTCCCCGAGCCCACCCCTTGCGGCCGCGCCCCCCGCAGCAGGCAGTGAGCCCCGGTCCTCCCCCAGCGGCACGCTGTGCTCCTCCCGGCGCTTCCCGGCCGTCACCTCGCTGTGTCCCCCACCAACTCTACCGGGTGGAGACTGAAGCCTAACCCAGAGGGATCCAGGGACGGGCCCATGGTCACCAGCTAGGAAGCACCTTGCCAGGGCCGGGTGATGGCTCCAAAGTCCACTGGCTGCGCAGAGACCTGAGAGCCAGGTGGGGGTGGGGGCTGGGACTGTCACAAAATCGCCAGCCGGGGCTCGCCCGGGGTGGGAACAGGAGGCCCTAGAGAAGACGGATGACAGGGGAGCGGCATCCTGATAGGCCTCCTCCTCGAGGACCTTGGACTTGACCCTGAGGGCCGCAGGGCAACACCCCGCAGCTGGAAAGTGACTGCATGACACCCAAGGCTCACCGTGCGGCCCTTCCTCTCCCCTGCGGGCAGGTCAGCTGCCGGCCCCGAGCGCCCCCCCAGCCACAGCCATGACCGACACGAAGGACCGCCTCCTTGGCACCAGCAGTTCGGAGCCCCTCCCGGCGGTGATCATCGGTGAGTGCCACCCGGGGGGGGGGGGCGGAGGGGGGAGGCCTGGTCCCGAGCCTGCACGGTCCCGGCGCCCGGCCCCGTCCTAGGTGCCTGCGTGAGGGGCCACGGCCGAGGCACGGGGATCCCCCCTCCGGTCCGCGCGGCGGGAGACAGACAGCCGCCCCCCTGCGCCAGCAGAGATCCGGAACGGCCATTTCTGTAAATCAAAAATCGCTGGGCGTCGGCGATTTCAGGCGGCTTGTCCCGACGCGCTCCGCAGATGCGCAGTGTCCTCAACGCAAGATAAGGCGGAGGGGGGGCGACAGATAAGAAGTGAGAAGTGATGTCGCGAGGTTAGATGCCCAAGAAGTGCCACACTCGAGCGGTGGGATTCTTTCAGGCTCGGGGACCGGAGGCCCCGCAGGCGGCTTAGCACCCCCCCCTCAGCCCCCTGCACTCACCCCTGCAGGGCACGGAGCGGTCCGTGTTCTGATGTTTTACTCTTCTGTCTGACAACCCAGAATAACGGGGCCAGTTCTTAGCAATCTCGGGATCTCTGTCATGTTGCTGTGTGACTGCAAGCAAGTTACTTAACCTCTCTGAGCCGTACAACGGCACAGCCCCCCGCGCAGTAGGCTCTCAAGGATCACTCGCTGCTTGGTCACTGACGGTCAGGCCATGACCCGAGCCCTCGAGCCCTCGGTCACTCTGACCCCACCCTCTCTCCTCAGGCAACGGCCCCTCAGGCATCTGCCTGTCCTACCTGCTGTCTGGCTACACCCCCTACGCGAACCCGGACGCCGTCCACCCGCACCCACTGCTACAGAGGAAGCTGGCCGAGGCGCCGGGGGTCTCCATCCTGGACCAGGTGGGCCGGGGCTCTGGGGACAGGGCAGGGGACACGCGCGCGCGGGGGAAGCAGGGTGCAAAGAAAAGTACGCGTTCATTAGCCACGAGACCGAACAAGGGACGCGAGTGGCCGCCGAGGCAGGCGCGGAATCGTGAGAGGGGCCGGGGCTGCGTTTCGAGACCTAGGGACAAGGCGCCGGCTTGTCTTCCGCCGCCTAGCCCAGCGGGTGTAAACCGGGGACAGTCTTGCTCTCCGGGGCACCCTCGGCTCTCCCTGGGGACAGCGTCGGTTGTCACAACCCGAGTTCCCATAGAGCGGCCTCGGGTACCCGGGAGGGCTCCCACCGCGGAGCGCCAGCAGGCCCAGCCTCAGTGGTACCGCGGTCGAGCAATCCTGCCCCTCGTCCTGGTACTTCACGTCACTAGCCCCTGCCCAAGGGAGCGCGCCGACCCTCCATCCACGCCCCTCGCCTTCCAGAAGGCCGCTCACTGTCCACCTCCTCCTTCCGGCGTTTCCCCTCCCCGTCCTAGCCCCTCCCTCAAGCTGGCGGAGGAGGAAAGAAGCAGGCATCTGGTCTAGATCGGCACCTTGCAAAACGCCTTCTAGAAGACTGACTCCCCAGAGAAGGCGTTCCTACTCCCATAAGCCTGAGAGATGCTGGGTTCGGCAAAACTATAGGCCAGCTCAGCTGCAGGACTTGTCAGAGCCTTTAACGCGCTGCCACGCACTCTCTCCTTCTGAGAAGGCGGCATTTTCCAAGTCGGTCTGACCACCCCGATATTCGGGTGGGAGCGCAAAGCCCGGCAGCCTTGTCCCAGTAGCCCCTCTGACCTGCGCACCACCCCCAGGACCTGGATTACCTGTCCGAAGGCCTCGAGGGCCGGTGCCAGAGCCCCGTGGCCCTGCTGTTTGACGCCCTCCTGCGTCCAGACACAGACTTCGGGGGCAACATGGAGTCCGTTCTGACCTGGAAGCACCAGGAGGAGCGAGCCATCCCCCACGTGGTCCTAGGCCGGAACCCGCCCGGCGGAGCCTGGCACGTGAGTGGGGGCCGGGAGAGGGCGCGAGGGAGGCGGGGCCACGTCCACCCGGAGTCTCGGACTCTTCCGTTTCCTGCCTTTCCCCTGTCCCCTCCCCCTCTTGCTCCCCCACCCCCCCCCCCAGCCCTCCCTTTCCACCCCCTCCCAGCTGAGGCCTCCCACGCCCTGCTGCCCGACCGGGCGGTGGGGGGGGGGGGGGGGCTAGGAGAGGCCGAGACCGAAGGGCTCCTTTTGCTCGCAGTCCATCGAAGGCTCCATGGTGACCCTCAGCCAAGGCCAGTGGATGGGGCTCCCAGACCTGCAGGTCAAGGAGTGGATGCACAGGAGGCGGAGGTGAGCCGGCCGTGGGGCGCCCCGGGGCGGGCAGGGGGGACCCGGGCTGGCCCCTGGGCAGC
>PITB01031827.1:0-15527 GCA_004024585.1 Paradoxurus hermaphroditus
GAGAGAGAGAGAGAGAGAGAGAGCGAGCAGGGGAGGGGCGGGGGGTGGGGGTGGGGACACAGAATCTGAACGGGCTCCAGGCTCTGAGCTGTCAGGACAGACCCCGATGCAGGGCTCAAACCCATGACCAGTGGGATCATGCCCTGAGCCAAAGTCGGACGCTTAACCGACTGAGCCACCCAGGCGCCCCGAGCCTCAGAAACTTTAGAGCGACTCCACTGGAAAGAGAACTTGTTCATGACCCACGACCTGCTCCCTTCTGCTCGCTGGTGGGGGCTCCATCAGGCCCAGCTGTCCGAGGACACCGGGCTGCCCCGCCCAGAGGCACTGTGGTCTGACCCTCGCGAAGACCCTCACTCTGCACTGCAGGGACCCAGCACGGACGCAGCAACCTGGTTTATTTGGGGGCTTTCTCCCCAGCTTCCCCGAAGGAGGAGTGACCTGGCGTGTCCTGGTCCGGTGTCTATGTCCCTGTCACAGGCCTATGGACCTGGGTGTGGAGAGCCAAGCTCTGTTCGGGGTGGAGAGGCTGCCCAAGGGGGCCGCCCAGGTGCGGGGTCAGAGCAGTGAGGGCGACAGCCTAGGGGCGTGGGCTCGATGCTGCCTGTTTGGATGGAAGGAATGGAAGTTTCCCAGCTCATGAGCGCTCCAGCCCCAGGGGAGCGGCTCGGAGAGTTCGGCGGCGCCTCGCTGTGAGGAGAACTGAGGCTCCCTTGTGCAGACGTAGCCGGAACTCGAGCGGAACGTGGGCTGGAGGGAGAGGACAGGCGAAAGGCCAGCCCGGTCCCACCGGCGATCCCGACCCCGAGCGGCGTCAAGATCAAGGGGGTCTATCGGGCTGGAGAGGCCTGTCCTCACAGGCTCTCAGGTCTGGAGGGGTGGCTCCAATGACAGCTATTACGGGACAGCCGGATAGCTGCACGAGAGCACGGGCGCACAGATGACGCGGAGCGGGGCAGAGGGGAGGGGGCCCTGGCACTGCCGATCAGGGCAGCAGCCCGCCTGTTCGGTGCACGAGTAACCCACCGCACAACCATGGGTGGGCCTGCTCTAAGTACTGTACACAGTCCCCTAGCTCGGCCATCCTCACACCCGCCTGCCAGGGCTGCACTGCGCCCCCAAAACGGTGTGTCCAAAATTTAGAATGGGCTCTAAATCCAGGGGGAGGTGCTCTCGCAAGAATAGAGAGAGCCTGTAATCAGACACGGGAAAGTCACGGGAAGGCAGAGGAAGAGATGGGATGAGGACGTCCCCAAGCCCAGGAGCACCAAGGGCTGGCGGCCACCACTAGCGGCTAGGAGAGAGGCACGGAGGGGCTTCTCCCTCAGGGTGTGAGACGGAACCACTTCCGCAGACACAAGGCCAGCCTCCAGAACCGCGAGGGAGTAAGTTTGTTGTTTCCGGCTGCGAAGTTTTGGTGAGCTGCCACGGTCCTGGGAAATTGATACCCGACACCTGACACGCCCATGTAACGATGGGGACACGGAGGCACAGAGAGGTTAAATAGCTTCCTGAGGTCACACAGCCAATAAGCGGCAGAGCTGGGATTCAAACGCAGGCAAACCTGGCTCCAGCATTTGTACTTAGAACCACTACACTATTCCCGCTCTCGAAGAAACTTAAAAAATGTCCCACGTATTTGAGTCCTTGTAACGCACGGCAAAGAATGTTCAAGAATGTTTATTACATCATTTGGGATACATACAAACAGAGAGACGTATAAAAATAGACATAGAAGTAACTTCCAGAAGGCTCCGTAAGCCATCGTTAAAGACTGTGGTTTCTGAGAAGGGCAGGGGATTTGTTTCTCTTTTTAAAATGATTAGCATTCCTTCTCGGATTAAAACGTATCTTAAATAAACATGTGAAAGTATCCCTGTTTGTCACATGAACGAACGCAGGGTGCAGAGCTGTTGGCTTTGGGGTCTCCCGGTTTTGCACGGACTCTCTGGTGACGCTCGCATGCCTCATCCGACCACTATGATCTCCAGTCTCCTCTTCCATGAAAGAGGGAGCGAGTACAACCAGCTGGGAGGACTTGTCGTGGAAGCAAAGGGGACGAGGTAGGCGGGCACGCGGCATGAAGAGGCATGACGATCACTATGGGGGTCACTGCGAGGGGGCCTCTCAAAGCCGTAACTGAATCGCCAAGGGGATGACAGCACCCACCCTAAGCTTCTGAAGTCCGAGGCCTTTTGAAGTGGCACCGATGTCTCCAGCGAGGACAGGATTGTCCAGGGGTCCTGGAGGGGAGCGTCCCCGTCGGTGACTCTGGCGGCCCTGAGATGCAGCCATGCCTCAGCGCTCCCGGGGCGAGGCAGGACAGCGGCTCAGGGCCGCCCCCCAACACCTCATCGTTTCCCTTGTCCTCTGTGCCGACTGCCCCTCAATGAAATGACTCCTTCCGCACAGACTGGACGGGACCAGAAACCCAAGGGCAGGTGTGCGGGGGGTGTGAGACCTCACGGGAAGGGACATCCACCTCTCGGCTGGTGCCGTCTCTCTACAAACCCACCGTTGGAGGCTCCGCGGACATTTCGCACACTCTGCACAGCACAAGGGAGGAAGACTCACTCAGTCTCTGTCCCCATCCCTGCCAGGCCCTGGCCAAGTGTCAGAGGGCAGGGTGTTTAACGTCTACAGGCCTCAGTGTTCTCATCTGTACAATGGAGCTGCTAACACCTGCCAGGCGCAGCGGGCTTGGTCGAGCGGCACCTGGCCTACCAGGACACTTCGAATAGGTCTTTATTCTGGCTGGGGTCAGCACATACACGGTCACGTCCCGTTTCTCGCAGGAACACCTGTTGCCACGGCAGCAATGTAAGAGGTAGCCTGAGATAAGCCAGAATCCGCGGCTCGGCCCCCTGACGGCCACCGGAGCGCTGAGAGGGCAAAGCACCACCGAGAATGAGGACAGGTGCGCCTGCTCTGAAGACGACTGTCAGAATCGGAGAGACGCGGGGATGCCGCAGCCCGGGCCCAGCAGCCCCTCGCAGGGGCACCAGGAGACAACGAGGGTGGCTGGCTGCAGCGGCGTCCGCGGCGATCGGAGAGCGGGGACGAACGAAGTCCGTCCCTAAGAGAATGCGTCCCTAAGTCGTGATTGTGTGCACCCTGGCCCATCACGCGGCTGCTAAAAGGCAGGAACCGGTGCGACAGGATTCAATCTCAAGATCCTGCTAACGTCCTGGTTTTCGTGTGAGGTTGGGTGACAGAGTGTTCCTTGTGTTTGGGAAACGCCCCCTCCGACACGCGGGGGTAAAGAGCCACAGCGTCTGAAACTCAGGACGAGCAGATGTGAGAAAATGTTAACTGCTGGCTGTGGGTTCCCCCATGTCCAGGAATACCGGGTACTATTCTCGAAACTTCTGGGAGTCCGAGTTTACGTGAAAAGGACAAGTTTTAACATCATACGAACCTAATGTTGAGTGAAATAAGCACGTTACAGAAGGAAGGCAAGCAAGGAGGTGTAAAGACACACATGCGACAGTTCCGTGTCGTGTCTCCCTGGGAGAGGGAGACAATGGGACCGGGGAGGGGGTCTGCAGTAGGCCTCGGCCAGCTCTGTCACCACCGACTTAGTTTTTCGGAGATCTGCAGCAATATGGCAAAATGACCGGGACTTCACCAAACGGAATTATAGGTACTCAGGGCACTTGTTACGTTTGTCCCTAGATTTCTGTGTGCTTGAAATACTTAATGAAAAAGCAAACGAAACCCTCTCCCCTTCCCCCACGATCCCGGGATCCCAGCGTGTGTCACGAGCGGAGGAGACACACGGAGGGAGGTCCCCAGGCGGCCGAGCTTTCGGCTGGCTCAAGTTCTACAGGACACTCCCACTTTTTTTTTTTTTTTTTTTTGGTGTTGTGAAGTCAGTTCTGGAGCCTGAGGGGGACTTCTGGGGACATCCTCTGCAAACGGCCACCAGGTCACCAGAGAAGAAGCCAGGGGTCACTGGGGCCATTTCTCTGGCAGCCACAGGACTCCGGCCAGGGGCAGCAGCTGCCAGCTGGGAAGACCCCTGGAGGCCCCAGGGTGATGACCAGAGCCGAGCCACCCCACCCGGCTGAGCTCCAGGGCCCCCCACCGCAATCGGGGAAACGAGGCCACCTCCCTGAAGGGTGTCTGAGGAGCACGCGGGACAGCGTAGGGAATGAACCCAGCCACAGCTGACGCCTCACAGGTGGTAACGACTAGAGGGCATGGGGCATCTGGGGACAGTTCACGGAGACGCCCGGATGTACGGCGCCGGCCGATTTCCACAGTGTGAGCACCGCCGGCATTGGGCATTGCTGATAACAAGCCATCACGGTTTAACCGGCAGCTCGCGAAGTTCCTGAATGGCCGCCCCCAGGCCTCTGCCAGCTTCCAAGCCGCTGCCCTCCACCTGGAACGCTCCGCTCCCCTAACGAGGAGGTTCTCTCTGCAGCCTCCCGATACGCACTTGTCGTATCTGTCTGACGACCTCTAGGGACAGGGCGCTCACTACCTCACTGGGCGACCCGTTGTGAGAAGCAATTCTCAGTTTCTGCGGAGACGGAACGTGTCCCTCTCGTTGCTTTCTCCGTACTTTAGAGGGCCTTGGGGACAGGGCCCCACAGAGCCCTCCGGGGGCGTGGAGATGGCAGGTGCACCCCCGCCCCCACTCCAGCCAGGTCTCTCTAGGATGAAGGGCCCTGCTCTTCCGGAGTAGCCAGCATTTATCTGCTGTTTCACATACACTGTCTCCACGAACTTGCAGATGAAGGGATTTGTCTTTTTAATGCCATTTTAACAGCTACAATTCAACGGTGTTTGGTACGCTCACGGAATTACGCAGCTCTCGGTACAAGTGTAGGACATTTTCGTCACCCCAGGAGGAATCCCACCCCCGAAGGCGGTCAAGATTTCCTCCCCGCACCCCGGCCAGTGGCAGCCACTAACCTACTTTCTGTTTCTGTCTTTATAGACTGGCCTCCTGGACATTTCATACACGGAATCAGACAATATGTGGTCTTTTATGTTTGGTTTCTTTCACTTGCATATATATATATATGTAATGTTATATTATATTATTATATTGCATATAATATATTATATTATATTTTATATATTAATATATTAATTCCAGTGTAGTTAACAATATAGCATCATATTAGTTTCAGGCAGACAAAATGGCTATTCCATAATTCCATACATCACTCAGTGTTCATCAAGATAGGTGAACTCCTTGTTGACGCCTAGGGGCACGTGTACCCCAATGTTCATAGCAGCACTTTTGACAAGAGCCAAATCATGGAAAGAGCCTAAATGCCCATCAACTGACAAATGGATAAAGAAGATGTGGTTTATATATACAATGGAATACTACTTGCCAACGAGAAAGAATAAAATCATGCCATTTGTAACAACGTGGATGGAACTGGAGAGTATTATGCTGAGTGAGACAAGTCAGGCAGAGAAAGACAGACATCGTATGTTTTCACTCATATGTGGAACCGGAGAAACTTAACAGAAGACCTTGGGGGAAGGGAAAGAGAAAAAAATAGAGAGGGAGGGAGGGAGGCAAACCGTAAGAGACTCTTAAATACAGAGAACGAACTGAGGGTTGATGGGGACGGGGACGGGGGCGGGGGGAGGATGGAGAGGGGAAAATGGGTGATGGGCATTGAGGAGGGCACTTGTTGGGATGAGCCCTGGGTGTTGAATGCAAGCGATGAATCACAGGAATCTACCCCCAAAACCAAGAGCACACTGTACACCTGAGCGGAGTCGGACGCTTAACCGAATGCGCCGCCCAGGCGCCCCCATGGCACCCTTCTTGAAAATCAATTAAGTGTAAATTACAGAGTGGTTTTGAGCTCCCTAATCATCCTGTTTCGCCCTCCTTCTGAGCCTGCTGAGTATCCTTGCTGTATTTTTGCAACGTAGAGTCTCAAACAGGGAAATGACTCCCCAGCTGTGCCCTGAGCAGCAAAGAAAGAAGCATTAGCATCACTTTCCTCGTCCCGATATTCTACCCCTATTAACGTGACGTGAGACGCATCAGCTATAGACGCAACACTCTGGGAAAACGGGGGGAAGCTATTTCCCGCTCTGAGGTTGGGATCCCACGGTGGGAACGGAGGGAAATGACAGATGTGTGAGCGGAGTAGCGGCGTGGCGAATGCCGTGTTCACCGGGAGAACAGGTACGAGGCAGAGGCGGCGGCACTGGGCTCCGACTCAGGAGACCACAGTCCCGTTCTGTCGTGCACCATGTGACCTTGGGTCACTCACTTCTCCTCTCTAGGTTCCGCGGCCTCTGCAGGGAAATGAGAAGGTTGAACTAGATCTGGGATGCCACGTAGGCTGAATGTGCACGTGATCGGTAGCTGCTGCTGAGACCGTCACGCAGAAGGCTCCGCAGAGAAAGAATGCTGGGACCTACGTCGACGTCTGCTCTGGGCTCTGTCCTGCACCCGCTGGGCTTTGGGACTAAGGTTCCTTCCAGCACTACGAATTCCACGATTCTGGACTCATCCGACCCTTGGCCGGATGCCACCTAAAGGCCGCTCCTCCTAGCTGGGCTGGCTCGGCCCCAGCAGACGGCCTGAGAAAAGGCGCAGGCGGCCAGGCCCAGCTTCTCTGTGGCTTCCTTTCTGCCAGATGCTTTTTCCTCCACGTGTGGAAGCTGAGCCGCAGCTGCCGCCCGATTCCACCTCGGGCCCAGCCTTTGGTGCACACGGGACCGCAAACGCGGCTCCGGGCTGACCGTGGCCGTCGCACGGGGATGGAAGAGAAGCGGCCCGTTTCAGAATCGGAACGTCTCAAGTGTGTAATGTGCAAAACACACAGCCCAGCTTCGTAGTCTAAATAACCTCACGAGGCCCCGGTGGGTTTCCACTGACGCTTGGGGGCTCCGCGGACAGTGTCTGGAAACTCGTGCTGTGAGAAAGTTCCCTGGGTTTCCCTCCACCCAGAAACCAAAAGGCCTTCTGTGAAACGGTGGGACACAGGGCGCAGCTGGAGACCTCTCCGCCCCCCGACGCCCTGTGGGTTGGCCCCAGGGAGCCTGGGATGGGGAGCCGTGGGCCCCTGCCCACAGCCTCTCAGAGGGGAAGTCAGCTTCGGCAGGTCTTCCGGACCCCGGAAGCGCTGAGATCGGGTCAGGCTGTCTCAGTTTGCACGTCACAGCCCACATCAAGGGGTCTAGCAGGTCAGAGGCCTTCAAACTTTCCACACCTGTGTGTGCTGCCGACCTCTGCTGCTTGGCATGTACCGGGCGCTGCCCGGCTCCCAGCCCTGCCTTCCGGGCTGTCTGCTGGGTCCTCTGCTGACCCCCTGCCCGCACTCTGGTCCTAGGCTAAGAGTGCCCACTCCCCTCGGGACCCGGCTCATAGATGAAAATACCAATTCTTTTCCCAGAGCTGGGTGCCATTGGGCTTTGAGTGACGGCTGATTAGCGGTGTAGACATGCGCTCGGGAACCAGAGAGCCTGGATTAGAGTCCCAGCTTGGTGACCTTGGCAACTGACTAAAGCTCTCTGTCGGCCTCACTTTCCTTATGCTTAAGACGAGAGATGTGAGGGGCGCCCGGGGGGACCCAGTCCGTTAAGCGTCCGACTTCGGCTCAGGTCATGATCTCACAGCTCGTGGGTTTGAGCCCCACGTCAGGCTCTGTGCTGACAGCTCACAGCCTGGAGCCTGCTTCCGATTCTGTGTCTCCCTCTCTCTCTGCCCCTCCCCTGCTCATGCTCTGTCTCTCTGTCTCTCGAAAATAAAATAAATGTTTAAAAAAAAAAAAAAAAGATGGGAGAGAAGAGCATCATTACCTTATGGGATTCTGTAACGAGTTCAGGATGGCCCAGCACAGGGCCAGCATCAATGTCATTCTCAACCACTCATTTATCCAATGAGTATTTATTGAGCATCTACCATGGACCAGAGAAAATTCTAGGCTTGTCATAATAATTACAAAAATAATCATACACAGTGAAAGAGCAACTGACATTTCCTTCCTTCCCTGACCCTCCGCCACTCCCCCCATTCAAATCCTTAGAAACTTCACTGAATATGAAGATGGTTACTGGTAGCGAGAGCATTTGGGGGACAGATTTCTTGCCTGAGACTGAAGCTGGATGCAGTGGGGACACAGGAACCCAGGTCGCCAAGGGCAGAGGGCAGTGTGTATTTGTGACACCCGTATGTTGAGACGGGCCGAGGCCACCTCTGCAGAGACGCACGGGAGACGGATCAAGTGCTGCCCTCGGTGGGGGACGGGGAGGCTGGGGGACGGGGGTGGGAGGGAGGCATTTCGCTGTACACCTTCCTGCGCCTTTTGAATTCAAATCACGTGACTCTATCGCCTATTCCAAAAATAGCTAAAATAACTCGTAACTCTGAAAAAGAAAAGTTCCCATCGAGGGGACTTCAGATGCCGAGCCGAGCAAGGTTCTGCACGAGCGGAGCTGGAGAACGCCGCTCTCTGGTTTGGGCTGAGATGGCCCGTGGGGGTCACTTCCCTTCTAGAAGCTATCTCCGAGAGCTGTTTCAGAAGTGAGATAAAGCTCCACGGACAAAGAGGTTTACTGCAATGTGACTTACAGACAGACGTCAAGAAGGAGGATCCAACGGTGAACAACGCCCACCCCACCCCCCGCCCCCCAGCCCTGCACTCCACGTCGGCCGTATCTACCGCTGTGCCCCCAGGCTCCGCACAGGACACGTGCTCGATGAAATTGTTGTGAATCCTTGAATGACTGAGGAAAGATTAGTACGATATGAAATTGGCAACATCCAATTATTTCTGGTCTACGGAGAGAGCATTTTTAGATATTCGGTCTGCTACCAAGCCTGGAATCACAGATCTATAAAGATACGGTTGCGTACGTGCAAAATGATAAACAGAGGTACGCGAGCTGGGTTACCGCGGCGTTGCCTGCCGTGGGGAGGAGCCTGGCGACAACCTAAACGTCCACCAGAGAGGGCCTGGTTCATAAGCGCGCAGCAGGCGACTGCAGCACAGAGAATGAAAAGCCCTCTGTACGCGGACAGGGAAAGGTTTCCGGCTGTGTGCTTGCAGGCCGAAAACAAGTTACAGAACAGTGTGTGTACTGTGTTCCCCTGCTGGAAAGAAAAAAGATTGTTTGTATTTGGAAAAAGACACTGGAAGAAGAAGCAGGAAACTATCCGCTAGTTGAGCTAGGACGGGAACAGACACACAGGGGACAAGGCGGGAAGAATTTTCCACCTTACGTTAAAAAATATATATATATATATATATATATATATATATATATATATACATACATATGTTTAAATGTTTATTTCGAGAGAGAGAGAGAGAGAGAGTGCACGAGCAGGGGAGGGGCAGAGAGAGAGGGAGAGAGAGAATCCCCAAGCAGGCTCCAAACTATCAGTGAAGGAGGGCAGCTCCATCTCGTGAACTATGACATCATGACCTGAGCGGAAACCAAGAGTCAGACGCGTAACTGACTGAGCCGCCTGGGCGCCCCTAAAAATATATTTTTATTTTGAATCCTGTGACTGTATTACATGCTCCAAAATAAATTAATAATGTTTCCGGCGATTTCGGTGCACCAGGCTTGCTCTCTATTAACTACATGACTCCTTTAAAACGACCCCGTACGATAACTCTGGTTATCATTCCCATTTTATGGAGGGGGAAACTGAGGCCCAGAGGTGAAGCAACTCACTCAGGCTGTGGAATCCGTAAGTGGCAGAGCTGGGATGGGAACTCTGGTGCTCTCTGAGCGTACAGTCTGCGTCCTGAACCACCCTGCCTCGTCTCTCCAGGGTCCCGCTTACGATGGAGGGGGAACCAGTGAACGGTATACACACACGAGAAGAGAGTACGGAGATGCACAGACAGGTCTGGCCCGTGGAGCGTCAAGGTATGAATTCTACACAAACTGCTGGGAAGAGTCAGTGCAACCCCAAAGGTGTTCCACGACACGGCGCGCAGAGATGCTGAGGGCCACGGGCATCCCTGACACCCTTGGAGAACGGGGGTAGGATCTGGTCTGCTGGGTGCCAAGACCTATTATAAAACTACAGGGATCGGGGCGCCTGGGCGGCTCAGTCGGCTGAGCATCTGACTTTGGCTCAGGTCACGATCTCGCGGTTCGTGGGTTCGAGCCCCGCGTCGGGCTCTGTGCTGACAGCTCAGAGCCTGGAGCCTGCTTCGGATTCTCGCTCTCTGCCCCTCCCCTGCTCTCGCTCTGTCTCAAGAATAAATAAACATTAAAAAATTTTTTAAAAATCACTCTACAGTGATTAAGACGTTCTGGTCCCGGTGCAGGGACAGACGTGTATGTCAGTGGACTGGAATAGTCCAGAAGCAGACCGACACACACGCACAGCTCCCCGCTCTCTGCACGGCCACAGCAGGGCGTCGAGGCAAGGGCGGTCTTCGCAACAGAATGTGCTGAGACAACGCGGTATCCACGTGGGGAGGGAAAAAGAAATTTGACCTTCTTCACAGTGTATATGAAACTCAGCTCCAGGGAGGCTCTGTCCTGGCCTAAATGTGGGAAGCGAAACAAAAAGCTTCTAGAAGAAAATAAAGAATATCTTCATAATCTGATGGAAGACAGAGACCTCTAACCAGCACACACACAGCGCACGCGCGCATACACACACACACCCCCCAACCTTAAATAACCTGATACATTTGGCCGCATTACAATGAAGACGTTCGTTCATCAGAACACTGGTAAGAGAGGAAAGCCCAGCCCTCAGGGGAGAAGATCCCTGTAACTCACGTACACAACGGGCAGGTAACTAGATGATGCACGGAACTTCTGCACATCCGAAAGGAAAAGACGAGACGTATAGAAGCAAAGAGAAATACGGGCAAGAGGCTGGAACTTCCCCCGGAGGGTAGCTCAGTGGCCAACAAGCATATGAGAAGATTCTCGACAGCACGAGGAATCCCGGAAGCTGGAATCACAAGTCCAAGACCCCACGAGCACGGCTAGCGGGAGAAAGACTGGCATTGCCGAGGACCAGAGCGGGTGCGGGAGGACCAGGGTGCCCCTGCTCTGCTGGTGCCAATACAAACTGGTCCCACAGGGGTTGTTAATCCTGAGACGAAGGGATTTCTTTCCCCCCCCTTTCCCCTCTTCTGTATGTTGCAAATGTTTACACGGAGTGTGGATGATGATGGAAATCAGAAAATACTAGGGGAACATTTCGGGGGAAACAATAAAAACGGAAGAACGGATGCCTACCAGCGGGTCCTCCCGGAAGACCAGTCCTGCTCCTCCGGGTCTCCCCGTCCCTACGGTAAAGTGTCGCGCGTGGGGATTCAGAGAGATCACCGTGGCCCCCGCCTCTCTGCGCCTCGGCCACCGTGGACAGACAAACCACGGGGAAGGGTCCCTAGAGACACACCTGAGCCAACCCTCCCCTTACCTGTGGCCCTCTTCCTTTCTCCGAGCCTCAGTTTCTTCCTCTGAAGATGGGGGATATCATTCTCACACTCGCAGGGCCGGGCAGCTGGGCAGGTCCGATGGAATTATGTACGAGGAAAGGCGGACACCCGGACGTATGTAACATAAAACAGGTCCAAAAAAACCAAACCGATTCCAAAAGTTATTTTTCAGCTAGTACAGATTTCCCAGCTTACGGTCTGGTCGGCGCCGTCCAGGGAACCGTGGGCCATGACGGAGATGTCCTAGGTCTGCACTGTCCAGTGTGGTCACCGTTAGCTGCCTGTGGCCATGGGGCACTTGAATTACGGCCAGGGTGGCCGTGACTTTGTTTTAATGAACGTTATTTGTAAAACAGCTACAGATGGCCGGAAGCTAACATATTGGACAATGGGGGGCTTGACTTTGGCACTGTTTAAATCTTTTCTGTGCCCGTGAACTCACGTACCATGTGGGGGGGGGCGTTGTTTTTAACTCGGAAGAAGAAAGAAGATAAACAGGAAAATTACATGAGCACTGAGTGTTATTACCGTGAGCCATTAGTCTGTCCAGACAGCTCTTCGAGGGGAAGATTCTGCTCTTGGTCACCTGGTCCGGGGTGTAAGGGGCCCTCGTCGTAGGAGGCTGGCCGAGGGTCTGGCTTTGCACACGATCCCAGCCCGCCCCTTCCCCAAGCTTCTACAAAGTTCCCAGAGTCCACGCTCACCCTCCTGCGGCCTTGTCCTTTCCAGGGGTGGACCCGGTTCAGAAAACGCAGGAGCGTGGGCATGTGCAGCCGGCTCTGGGGAGGTGTGCCCCTTGCCCCTGCCGGCCTCCTTTTCCTTCAGGAGCACCCGTGACACGTGGTGGCCCACGCAGCCCCCGGTGACCCCGGCCTCTGGCCCTGCCTGCCGCTTACTCAGTGGTTCCCCCTCATCTGGGGGAAAAAGGAAGGAGAGTGAAGTGCTCCCTCCCCCCGCCTGACACAGGGGCTGAGGAAGGAGAGGCCGGGTTGGGGGGAGGTGGGGAGCAGCCCATGGTGGACGTGACTCACCCAAGAGAGACAAGGGGCCTCTGTGCCCTTCCTTGGGCCCCTCCTGCCGGATCTCTGCTGGGATTCCTTTTTCCCTCGCCCTTCACCTCTGGGGGCCCAAATTCCACTCCGAGCCTGGCCTTTCGGGGCCTGTGAAAGGAGGCTAAGAACAGCCCCGACCCTACGGTGCACCATGAGGACAAGACAGACCACTGTGTGTGGAGCCTAACCGCGGCTCATTAATAAATGTCACTGCTGACATTACTCATCCTGGACAGCCGAGCGGCACAGAAAATGCTTTGCCCTGGAAAGAGAGTCCGGTCTATTCTAGAACCGTTCCTTGCTGTGTGTCCTTGGACAAGCCTCCCTCCCTTTCTGGGCCTCAGTGCTCTCAGTAGTGAAGCGAGTGGCAGAATACTCCCCTCTCCCCCCCACCGACCCCACTACTACTCCAGGGGGTTGCTGGAAGGGTGACACGTGACCATGGGGGTGGGCGTGTGCTTTGACAAAGTGAACCCCCATTTTGAAACTGGAGGCGGGGTCAGGCGCGGAGCCGGCCCGGGGCTCCCCGGGCCCAAGGCAATGCTGATTCCCGACGGCTGCCCGCCCGCGGGCACTGTCAGGCGCGTGGGGACGCGGGCTGCGGACGCCCCGCCCTGGCAGCACCCTGCAGGAAACTACTACAGCGTCACGTTCCTCCTGGTGACACTGAGTCACCCTGCAACCCACCCAACAGTTGCTGTGACCACATTTCCTCTGCTGGGGGTAAACGGGCCACGTGAACAACACGGCCTCGCCGGTCCTGGTGCTTCTTGGCACCTGCCACCTCCCGGGCCCGGGCCCACCTCGAAAAACAAAAGGGATGCCCCTGTCCCTGCCTGAGCTCCCACCCTTTCTTTCGGGCCGCTGCCAGCCCTGCCCGTCTGTCCTCCTCCGACCGTACGGTGTGCTCGGTCCCCGCCGACTCGGCACAAGGGAAGTCACTGGTGGTGAGTGTGCAGGAGCGGGAGGCTGGAGGAAGCCAAGGACTCCCGGGGGCTGCTGGGAGGCAGCGGGGCGGACAGAGTCGGGAGCTGTAAGGAGCAGTCCTGAGGCCTGGCGGGCAGGCGCCAACCCACCCAGGTTAAGCCGTCTCCCTGTGACTCCAGGGCCCGGGGTTACGGGGCGGGAGTCTGTCGGGGGGAAGGGGGCCGCCGGCAGGTGGGACCAGGTGCACCTCTCGAGTTCTTCACCTGGCCCATCCGTACGGAGTTCAATCAGCGAGGGGGGCTAAGAGGTCCCCCCCCGCTGGAGGGGCTTAGAAGGCTGGGGGGGCCAGCAGCGCTCCCCCAGGGTGCTGGGAGCAGGGTCCTAGAACCTGGGGGTGCAGGGGGTTCAGGGGCTCAGGACGGCGGCTCTGGACTCAGACAAAGCCAGATCCGGGTCCAGGCTCTTCCACGGACTGCTGAGAGCTCCAATCAAGTCCTTCTTGTGCCTCAGTTTCCGTGCCTGTAAGCTGGGCACTGTCACCCCAGCCTAATGGGGCTGTGACAACTGCTGTCATTATTGGTGACATGCTCATGAATGTGCTGTCATTATTGGTGACATGCTCATGAATGCTGTCCCTTAAAAAAATTTTTTTTTAACATCTATTTATTTTTGAAAGACAGAGAGAGACAGAGCAGGAGAGGGGCAGAGAGAGACACACACACACACACAGAATCTGAAGCAGGCTCCAGGCTCCGAGCTGTCAGCACAGAGCCCGACGCGGGGCTCGAACCCACGATCCGTGAGATCATGACCTGAGCCGAAGTCGGATGCTCAACCGACTGAGCCCCCCGGCCGCCCTGAGAACCCTGACTGATACGCTGCTGCCTGCAAAGATTCTTCTATTAGAATCGCAGAACATGAAATATTAGCACTGACCACTCCCCTTCTTGGACACTTCCCAAGCCTTGGATTTCACCGGAAGGGAGAGGACCAGGGGAGAGCGCACATCCCAAGGCCTCGTGAGTTCTTCAAGGAAGCCCGTGCATAAAACCGGCGCGGTCAAAGGGCAGACCGTGCAGAGACTCGGGGCCGAGTACCCACACGGTGTAGATGCAGTCGGTTCTCACTGTTCTGCGGCGGTTAAGTTCTGTGAAGTCGCCGTGAACAGTGAGTTAGCGAACCCTGAACCGCCGCATCCAGGGGAAGCACAGGGCGACTTTTCTGTGAGCCGCTGGTTCCGTTTGCATCACCTGGTAATACATAACCTTCCCTGTGTGCGTTGAAAACAAAGTTTACATATTTATTTGCGGGGGCGGGGGGGGGGGAAGAGAGAGCATGAGCAGGGGAGGGACAGAGAGACAGAGAGACAGAGAGAGAGAGAACCCCAAGCAGGCTCCGAGCTGTCAGCACAGAGCCATGCAGGCAGCTCAGTCCCACAAACCATGAGATCGTGACCTGAGCCGAGGTCAAGAGTAGGACGCTGAACTGACCGAGCCGCCCGGGGGGGCCCCGGCTGCATTTCTTTTTAAAGACGCTCTACTTAATATATATTCTTGATGCACGAACATCGCGTTCACAGCCGGCGGCGCGTCTAACATGCCTAAATAAGGCTGCTTTGACACACGCATTTTCCTGCGGGGCCTTCGCAGTGTTCTTGCATTTCGGAACGCGAGCACACGCTTCAGCTCGGAGGTCGGGGGACATTTGAAACGGCGGCATCACTGACAAAACGCGTACACATGCGAAACCCACGGCGCTGAACAGACCGCGACCAGGACCCTCGTTTGAAGACTAAGAACCGAGCAGGAAGGTGGAGCGTCTCGCCTTCTCCGGCCTCCGGTGGGAATGTGCGTGGCAGAAGGTGCCGAGTTTTCCACCGCTCGGCGCGTGTCTACGAGGGACTTCTGAAGGGCTACGATCAGGGGTGGGGGTGGGGGGTGCAAATGATTTCCGCCAGGAGGAGAACGTGCCAACGGGGAGTCTGTGCGTAATGAGGTAAAAGTTCCTCCGTCGGGCTGGCGCCGACCGTGACCTGGACGTGAGCCCTGGGGTCGAAGCAAGGCTCTGCCACAGGCCTCGGGAGCGGCCGCGGCGTCTGAACAAGGACCCGGCCCGCTGCTCCCTGCGGGGCCCG
>PITB01031828.1:0-15513 GCA_004024585.1 Paradoxurus hermaphroditus
ACAAAGATCATTACAGTATCTTCACTGAGGAAAGTAGCAATCATCACAGCCTGTTAACTCTATCTGCTTTCTAGAAAAAAAAAAAAAAGAAAGAGAAATTACATGGTGAGTATATGTGGTAGGAGTTGAAGCAGGGAGGTATTTAAAGTCCACGAAGAGGATTTCACCATGAGAGCTAAATAATAATTACATATTTCATCGGGTACCATGAGATTTTAGTGAAATTGATATATAAATGGATCGCCCAGCTAAGCACCTGTGCATGTAGGTGCCAGTTCTCTTGTTTTCTTTTATATTCATATCACGATGATGGCTAGTGAGCTCGAATACCTTTGACAACTCCCTACCACCTCTTGTTGCCCCTAAAAGTGGGGGCAAATGTGAGAATGCTCTTAAGCAGGGAGCAAGAGTGGGGTAAGTACAGACTAGTGTCAATAACGTGCACCTGATGTCATATGAACAACTTAGAGAAGTAACAGGTGAAAATCTATTAAGACATTTCATTAGGCATAGAATTATTAAGTTACTCCTCATTAATAGAGGAACGATTAAAGGAATTATGATCTGTCCCTACCATAGAACACCAAGCAGGTGTCACCAAGAATGAGATAAATCTCAATGTAGAAATTTGATCTCATTGTGCATATATACATACAGATATACATATATATGTATATTCATAGGTACCTGTGTGTGTATATATATATATATATATATATATATATATATATGTAAGCCTGTGTGCTTGTGCAATAAGTGTGTCTATCTGAAAGGGCACAATTCAAGTAGTTACACACGGATGTTTGATGGGAGGAGAAAAGTGGGTTTTCACTTATGTTACACACGTGGCAGAAACAGTAATTCTCGCTGACTATCCATATGATCCTCTATTTTCCTGGGCAGTTGAGTGAAATTACGTGATGGATTCTGCCCTTGAAATATGAGCAGAAGTGCCATGCATCAATTTCTGTCTGGGATACTTAAAGTTGTGAGTCCTCCATACAGTCCCCCTACCACAAAATGGAAGTAGCCTGGATTACTAAGTTACCCAAGTAAGACGGTTTCCCAGGAGATCCCCAGTTTGAACTAAAAAGGTAGTATGAGTGTCCGTGTGTGTCTTGTAGGTGGGGGTACTTATTGGATAAAGTCACTGAAATTTGAGGGTTAATTAACGTAGTGTCTTAGTTATCTATTGGACGTAACAGTTTACCCCACAAGCTTAGCAACTGAAAGTAACCAACACTTATTAGCTCGCTGGTCAAGGTCTCAGGAGTGGTGCTGACTGAGGACACTTCGTGAGGCTTCGATCAAGCAGTTGGCCAAGGCCGTGGACATCTCAAGGCTCTACTGGGACTGGAGAATTTGCTTCCATGCTCGTTCATGTGGCTGGTGGCCAGAGACATCAGGGGACACTCCACAGGCTCGCCCAAGGTAGGGCAGCTTGCTTTCCCAGAGGGAAAGATTTAAGAGAGAAAGGGACAAACAGAGACTCTAGGATGGAAGGCACAGTCTCCCTGTAACCTAACCTCAGAAATGATATCCCATCCCTCTTTCGTACTCTGTTGTCAGAAGCGAGTCACTAAATCGAGCCCACATTGAACGGAATGTGAATTTCAAGATCGTGAGTACCAAGGGGTGGATGACTGGAGCCATCTCCAAGATGGACTACCACATGCAGCGTGGCTTAGACTACTCTGAACAATGCAATATCCTGCTCTACTGTTTGATGTTTTTTACAGCAAGCATGAGTTACTCTCATAATTTAAAAACAAAATTAGGGGCGCCTGGGTGGCTCAGTCAGTTGGGCGGCCGACTTCAGCCCAGGTCATGATCTCACGATCTGTGAGTTCGAGCCCCACGTCGGGCTCTGTGCTGGCGGCTCAGAGCCTGGAGCCTGCTTCGGATTCTGTGTCTCCCTCTCTCTCTGCCCTTCCCCTGCTCACACTCTGTCTCTGTATCTCTCAAGAATAAATAAATGTTACAAAAAAATTAGAACCTAATATACTATACATGTTTAAAAGTATCCAGCTAGAAGCTTAGAAGTTCTCCCTCTCCCCCCGCAAAAAAGCCAATCCAAGATTGGCAAGATTATCTATTTGCCACTGCTCCAAACAGCCCATTGCTCTCTAGTTCTTAAATGCACATCTTGGAAGTGACTCACTTTATCCCTTATCTGTTTGTGCTTTCTTTTTCCCCCCACACGAAAGACATTTTGCGTGCTGCAATCTAAACTACTGGGAGGTCCCCTGAGCATTTTCTCCAGAAAAACACTTTCTTCTCCGTTGCCTAAGTGTTAATTGTAGAGAGCAGCAGACTCAAAAGTGAAAATACAAAGTGAACCAGATAGTGGTTCCCTCCCAAAGTCGGGCCCCCAAAGTTTACTTCAAGCTTTGGAGATGCCGTCTTTAGCTAATTAGCCACAGATCTGCTCACGCTGCTGCTGCACGGACGCCTCAGCGTTTATTTTCATCTGTGTCCCCACACTTCAAATTCTAAGGTAATAGAGCAAGCACGAAACTGGACTAAACTAGAACCTGTGAGCCCTCCAAGCCAGCAGGATTTGGGTCAATCCTACAGGAGTATCTCATATCTTAGCGACCCTTTTTGATGAAGCCGAAAAGGAAGAAAGGAAGAAAGTGAATGTAATTACATCGTGACTATCTTTAAATAAAGGGTAAGGACAACATTTTCAAGGGATTTCCTCTGTATTTGGAAAGAGAGGCAGGCGAAAATGCAGAGACGCTATAGTGAAAGAAAGTTCCAAGGTACAAATAAGCTGACATAGGAGATGGGATCTAAAAGACGGGAAATGAGATCAAATAGAATAGGCAATATTGGGGAGATAAGATTGACCTTGATGGTGTAGTAGATTTCAGCTTTCTACATAAGAGTCATCAACTCCACACTGTTTTGAGAGTGAGCACGCTTTCGCCGTCTGGACTCTTTTTAAGAGCTAGGTAGGATTCGAGTGAATCTAACAGCATGGTAAAGTTGGCAAGTGACTGTAAATCATTTTAAATAGTGGCAGTTTGTAAAATAATGGGTCCTGTGGGAAGAGAGTGAGGAGTTTTCACCACAGCTGGGTAGTCCCTATAATTTCCTTCAATTTTCCTCTAAAAATCCCACATCAGCAATGTAATTGTCTGCCTCACTGTCTCCCTTCCACCCCAGATGGAAGGGAGAAAGCACTGAAGAGAATAATAATGCGACACTCGATAAAGTGTTCTCGGCAAAGCCCTGGGCTAGGTGGTGCGAGGAGGCGGAATCCAGAAGAGGAGATGGAGCACCCCTCGTGGGCACAGTTCTGGGCTTTACGAGGCCAGAGCGACTCAGAAGCCCCCTAGCCCCCCTGGGGCTAGGAGAGGGAAGATTTACAGCGCCTTTGTCACCAGCCTTGTTTCAGAGCATTTTTGGCCCATGTTTATTTTACTTACTGGCTTTCAGTCAGGTTTCATTTGAAAGAGCTTGGAGGCAAAAAAAAAAAAAAAAAAATTTAAAGAAGAAATTGTCTGATGGAATATTCCAAAGGTCAATCTCTGCCCATTTGTTCTTCCTTCTTTTTTTTAAATATTTTTTTTAATGTTCATTTTTCAGAGAGACAGAACACAAGCAGGGGAGGGGGAGAGAGAGAGAGGGAGACACAGAAACTTGAAGCAGGCTCCAGGCTCTGAGTTATCAGCACAGAACCTGACGTGGGGCTCGAACTCACGAACTGTGAGATCATGACCTAAGCTGAAGTCAGACGTTTAGCCAACTGAGTCACCCAGGTCCCCCTGTATCTTCTGAGTTGAGTCCTTTTAGGCATCGGATGAGGGTAAATATCAAAATTGGTAACAGACTCATATTCTGAGGATAGCCTAGAACATAACAGGAGACAATAAAAGCAGTTTGCCTGAGCTCTCTGCATTTGCCTGGTCTCCCTCGGGTCTTCCAGACTTAGAGTCTACGATGGATAAGGGTTTGATGATAGTATTAATTAGGATTAAATGCAGCTGCAAATGACAGATACCCTAACCCATCCGTGCTCTGAACAACTTAGAAATATGTCAGCTTCCCAAAGTCATTAGGGATACACGTACCCTCCAGCTCATTGCTCTACCATCTTGAGGGTCTACCCTCACACCCGGCAGGAGTGGCTAGAGCTTTAAGAATCAAATCTGGTTTTCCAGACAAAACAGCCAAGGAAGAGAGGACACGCACAAGCTGGTCTTTAGGGAGGTTTCCAGGGCTGCCTGTATCACTTCACTACAGGTTAACTTCAGATTCCAGGTCTGACCAGGCTCGGCAGCATGCTGGCTGTTTGGACTCCAGTGGGCTTCGTGTGTGTTCATCCCATGGCCGAGGCCGATATAGTCACCATCTTTCTGAAACATGTTTTTCCCAGAAAGGAGGTCAAGTGCTCTCAAATGGTCAGATAGAAACATGCAGTGCCTGCTAGGGTCTCAACTATGAACTGGCCCAAAATCACTCCTACCCGTATGTCATTGGCAAAAAGCAAGTCATACCGCCGCGTTTGATACCAACCACATAGGAAAATACACTCTTCCCGTGAAAGTTGAGGGAGAGGAGTGAATATTTTCTTATTAATGGTATCATATATTAAATTATCCACGTTAGGGGGTCCCAAAACCACCCAAAGTTTCCGTCACTCACTAGAAGGACTCACAGGTCCTCATTCTGTAGTGGCAATTTGATATGGTGAAGGGTACAGAGCAAATTCAACGAAGGGTGAAGTCCAGAGGAAACTCAGGGCAAACGGCCAAGAGTCTCTCCCAGTGGAATCACCCAGGACACGCTTAACTTCTCCAGCAACAAACTGTGACAACCCCTGCCAAGTGTTGTCAGTCAGGAAAACTGAGTCTAAGAGTCCAGTGTCTGTCACCCAAACTTATAGAGCCAGTGCCCGTGTGACTAACTGTATCACTGGAGCTCCAGACCCCAAGAAAGAAACTGTCTGTACAAGATATCTACTCAAACTGGTACAGTGTGACTCAAAGCCCTGAGCATGCAAAAAACTCTTCTTATCAGTTAAAACATTCCAAGAACTCAATTCCCAAGAGCCAGCAAAGCGCCAGTCACAGAACAGATCCTTCTTGGGAACGTGCAAGGTTTGAGCGATTGCAGCCTGCTCAGTTAACACTTTCCTACGCACTATCCCATATATTTCCCCCTGACGAAGACCAAAACATAATCACCTTGGTCCAACCTCATGCAGATGGGTCTGGAAAGAGTAATTTTTACTCCACAGAATACACATTAAGCTAAGAAACAGGAGCGCTACTCTTAAAAAGTTGGGAAGAAGAGATTTGGAGTGCCTCACTGACCACTTGGCGTGAGATGGAGAAGTGAGAGCAAGAGACAGCTCAGGGTGAGGGAAATCTGAGGACTCGACTAATGATAGTGATACATTTTAAAAAATTACAAAAAATAATAGTAATACTACATTTTACCTCAACCAAGATGTCATCAGTTGTAAGATACATCATTATTTCAGTACTGCTAAGAAAGAGGGAAAAGATGCTGCCAATTAAAAACCATGACATTTTGTCTATTTCTGAATTTTATGTAAATGAAATTATACATTACCTGCTCTTTGGAGTCTGGCTTCGCTCAACATTGTGTTGACAACATTCACCCATGTTATTGCATAGAGTTTTAATATATTCAGTTTCATGCTATGTAGTACTGCGTGTATGAATATACCACAATATAATTGTCCGTTGCGTTCCAAATGGGATTTATGAGGGTGTTACCAACAGTGCTGCTAGAAACATTCTTGTACTTTTATTTTGGTGAACATTCATATGGATTTCTGTCGGGTTCATACCTAGAGGGAGACTGCTGGGGCAGAGGAGATATTTAGTAGATTTTGCCAAAACCGTCTCCACAGTAGTTCCCCAACTTATAACCCCACTAGTGGTGTGTAAGAATTCCAGTTGCCCCACAATCTCTCAACTTGATATTGTCTTTTTATTTCAGCCATTCTGGTGGGTAGGTGGTGTTACTGACTGTGATTTGAATCTGCATTCTCCTGATGACTAATGAAGGTAAGCCCCCTTCATATGTACGCAGGCCACCTGATACCCTCATTTCTGGGGTCTGTTCATGCTTTTGTCCATTTTTCCATTAGAATGTTAGTCTTACTATTGATTTATAGCTCTTTACTATATGTAATAGAACCCTTTGTCAGATATACATATTGTAAATATTTTTCCCCCACCTTGTGTCTTGTTTTGTCATTCTTTTTACGGTGGGTTTTGACAAAGAAAAGTTCTTAATTTTAATGTAGACCAATGTTTTGTTTTTTGTTTTTTGGTTTTTTTTAGAATTAGAGGTTTTGAAATTCTGCTTAAAAAGTATTTCTGCAGGGGTGCCTGGATGGCTCAGTCGGTTAAATGTCTGACTCTTGATTTTGGCTCAGATCATGATCTCATGGTTTGTGGATTCAAGCCTCACATCAAGCTCTGTGCTGGCAGCATGGAGCCTGCTTGGAATTCTCTCTCTCCTCTCTCTCCGCCCCTACATTACTCACGTGCTCTCTCTCTCTCAAAATAAATAAGTAAACTTAAAAAAAATCTCTCCAACCCAAGCTCATGAAGTTTCCTATGTTATCTTGCAGTGGTTTTATTGCGTTGTCTTTTACATGTATCAGGTGAATAGATGTATAATCCGTCTGCGCTGAGTTGGGGTGTGGTGATAGGTAGGAGAATGTGGACATCCCAATGACCCAACATCCTCACCAAGGATCCAAAGCATTTCCCTTTCCCCCTGCACCGAAGTCCACTGATACCATAATCATCATTTAGATTGTTTTATTATTAAAAGAGCTCTTTTAGAATTACGTTGATAAAGCTTATTATCTCTAATTGTTCGGCAATTAATAGATGCAAAAGGAAAACAAAAGCAAAATAAGCAGATTAAAATATTCTTAAAAATTTCACTCACTCAGTCTGACTCTTCAACTTTTCAACTCAATCACTGATGACTGTTTTTCCACAAAGTATGGTCCTCTGTGTTGTCAAGAATGTTGGCAATGTGGCAAAAGAATGCTCCATTGTTATCTCAGGATTTTCTGCACACTTTGATTTCAATGTGCAGAAAATGACAATGTTAGCCAAGTCAACAGTGATTTTTAAGACATATCCTAATTTCGGAATTGTTAAAATATGAAAATATATGTGGCTTAAAATAAAAAAAGTTTGATTCTTGTCTTAAGTCTGATGAATAGAAGGCTGAAACAGACATCGAATGTGTGTGGTTTATTGAGGAAGTGCCTTTTAAGAAAAAACAAATCCTATCGGGGAGGGAGAGAAGTAACATAGGGAAATGGAAGAGTCGAGCAAGAACGTGACCTCAAGAGAAGTGAAGCTCTGGCTCCTCCAAGCCGGGGAGTGAGGGAGGATGGAGAGGGGCGGGTAGAGTATTTTTGTAGTCCTTGTCAGTCAGTCATTGGTGGCCAGCAGCAGAGCGCAGGATGGGTTGCAGTCTCCCCAGCAAGCTTCCTCCCTTGATGAGAGCAAGTCTTCAAGGAGGGATTAGCTGTGATCTTTTAGCATCAGAACTCATAACAGCTGGAGAAGGGATGCCTTCCTTCCTATTTTCTTTAGATTTCTACACAGATTCTCATCTCTCATCATATATACCTATAATTATGAGTATTTATCAAATTTAGCCCTCTTGGACAGTTAAGAGTCACCCTCCAAAATCTACCGTGTAGAAGTTGCATTTAAGGCTTTGTCTTGGGATCATGCTGGGTATTTATAATACACAGGACTGATTTTTATTTTCTTTTATTTTTAAAAATCTTATCCTAAAGTAATCTTTATCTTGAAAGTGGGGCTCAAACTCACAACCTCAATATCAAAAGTCACATGCTCTTGGAACACCTGGGTGGCTCAGTCGGTTAAGCATCTGACTCTTGATCTCAGCTCAGGCCATGATCTCCCAGTTCATGAGTTCAAGCCCTGCGTCGGGCTTTTCACTGATAGTGCAGAGCCTGCTTGGAATTCTTTCTCCCTCTCTCTTGCCCCTATGCCACTTATACTCTGTCTGTCTCAGAATAAGTAAATAAATAAAAAAAAATTGTTTTTAAAGTCACACACTCTACCACAGACTAAGCCAGGCAGGTGCCCCCCACATAGTTGGTTTTCTTATAATGGCAACGATTACTTTGGTTCATCATAATTTTGGTTTTTATTAATTCCCTTCTTTGACATTCAAAACCATTTTCTTCCTACATATCTTCAACAGCTTTAAATAGCATTTCATAGACATAGACAGCGGAAGGTTGAGAATCACCTTTGTGTCTACTTGATTGACTTGCCCTCCAAAGAAGCACAAAAGTTGGATCTTTGCAAAGTTGCTTAGTCTCATATTAAAATTCTCATCTTGTTTTTTGGCCTTAACTATCACTGAATCATCTTTATTCTTTCTCATGCCTCCTCTCCATAACCTCGTCCCCAAAAAAGATGCTACTAAAAAAGAAAGCAGCACCCTAGAGTGGCAAGCCCCATATTAACCAAGACAACATATAAATCTTTGGTCCAAAATACAAACCAGTGACCGAGGAGGCCTGCAACAGAATCCCCAAATCAATACCAAGATACCCCGGGCTTCCCTTAAAATAAGCAATGCAAGCTCAGATGATGAGAATTATGTAGGAATTATGCTGAATCTCAAAGTAGTTCTTCTGCTTGTTCTTGGTAGAGATCTAGGCCCTCACAACTAACCTCGTGCTTCATAACTGAACCCCATAATGGGCAATCCAAAATCTTTGATGGTTCCTACATGGTACATATTGGAAAAATGGCCCTAAAACGTTGGAAGAAATGAATATAGGCGATTGGCTGGGGGAAGTTCCATAGAACCAAGACACTAATGACAAAACTGATCTCCATCTCAAAAATTGTATTTAGCCTTCAATTTGCAAGTAAGAGAGAGAAATAGAGAGAAATGGAGCCCACATTTGTGCTTCAGGTCCTGCTCTTCAAAATCTTTCACCACGCTTACCGTCAGGGTAGGGGCAGAAGGAATTGTTGGGTGAGACGGCTCAAGGTAAGAACCAGAGGGGATAAAGTTGGTCTCTGGTATCTTCTCACTTCCTTTTCAAGTGATTCTTTCCTTTATACGACCAGTGCCTCTTCCTCTCCAGGGTCTCCCTGAGACTCCGGACCTCATTTTCCCCTTCGTTTTGTGTGACAACTCAAAGAGAGTTGAGCAGAAATGAATGTGAAAATAAATGGAATCTCTAATGGTGGACCGTTGGCAGCAAGGACAGACCTTCTAGAGAGCACAGGGGCCTTTAGGGCTCACGCTGCTGACAAGACACAGGCAATACCAGTGACAAGAAAAACCCTGCTGATCTGGAAAATACTGGGGGATGAAGATATTAAGAAACTGAAATTCTCATTTTCTACTCATACTTCTGTGTTTTTCCAGCTGCCACTGTTGTGTTTCTTAATCTTGGAGGGAAGGAGGACAGCTGCGCTGGATTCCCGAGTCGAGGCATGTGGACACATCAGCGTCAAAGGGTTTGCTTCCCTGGTGTGAGGAAACAGACCGATGTTGAATTTTTTCATGGAGATTCGGATGAATCTTAGTGCCTTCGTTTTGTAAGCTAATAAACGAATCCCCTTAATCCTGGAGCAAATGATTCCAATATTTATGGAGCACTTAGCAAAGGGCCTTCCCAAATACATTTTTTCATTTATCTTCCCACCACTCTGTGAAATAGGACGACGTGTCTATCATTATCCCCGCTTTCGAGATTGACAGGCCAATCCCTCCACGAGAGTTAGTGGATGCAACGGAATGTGGCCCAGTCTTCTGGCTCCCAGCCCTCTGGTTCTTCTCGCATATCCTAAGACCTTGATATCTGCGCTTCTACCTATGATTCCGAGGTCTGAGCACATACTGAAATCGGTGACATCATTTGCCACATCCTCCGTTTTTAAGAGCCTGGCATTCAAGATTGGCTTTGAGTTCACTCAAGCCAATTTCACTTGTCTCCCCATTGCTCTTTCCTAGTTCTGTTGGGTTTTGACTAAGTTGACTCACTCGATCCCTCTTCCTTCTGTTAAAATGTGCAGATGAATTGTCCTCCCCACCTGAGAAAGGAGGGAAGCGAACCACTGAAAAGACGAACAAGATGGAGCAAGAGGAGAACAGAACAGAAAGTCTCTGTATTACCTACATCTCAAAAGAGACTGCTCTTATGATAAAGCTACCCTGCACAGCTTCTGGAAAATTTTAGTAAATAATAGTGAAAGATTATTTTAATGAAAGGGCCATTTTGAAAATTCAAAAGACATATGAGTAGGAGTTGAATCCAGGGGACAATATAGTTGTTATGGAAAGCGAGTTTGATGAGCCATCCTTTCTTTTCTGGAAATCCTGACTTAGCTAATGACCAGTACAGAAAACAAGTGTCTTCTCTGCTTCATGATAGAATGGGTGCTTTGTGAACAGAAAGGATAAACATCCCCACCCTCAAAGACAGATAATAAACCAAAAAGTAATGAGTAATTCCGTCTTACAGTGTGTTGCTGCTGCAGTTATATGGAGGTGGCTGCTATGGAAAAAGAAAAAGGAGAGCAGGGTATGGGGAAATAGGGGTACTGGCGTTTATGGCTTGCGATTTTAAATAGGGTGGAGTAGGCCTTGGTAAGAAAGTACGCTCGCGGCACCTGGATGGCTCAGGAGGTTAAGGGTCTGCCTCTTGATTTCGGCTCAGGTCACGACCTCACAGTTTGTGAGATGGAGCTCCGCGTCCAGCCTGCACTGACAGTGAGGAGCCTGCTTGGATTCTCTCCCTCCCTTTCTCTGCCTCTTTTCTCAAAATAAATTAATTTAAAAAAAAAAAAAAGTGACGCTTAAGCAAAGCCTTGAAGGTGAGGTGATTAGCCGAAACAAGGCAGAGTAAAGGCCCTGAGGCAGGCGAGTTCTTGCATGTTTGAAAAATAGCAAAGAGGCCAGCATGGTTGATGCAGAGAGAGCAAGGGAAGGCAAGGCAGGAGATGAGGTTCGAGAGGTAAATGAGAGCTGCCTTGGTCAGGCCCCAGAAACCATTGCAAGGAGTTGGGCTTTCACTCTGAGGGAGAACCATGGTGGTTTCTGAGAAGGTAAGAGGCACGACCGACTGGGGCCACCCTGGCGACTGTATTGAGAACACAGGGAGAAAAGGGGAAATGGGGGAGACTGGCTGGAAGAGCGCTTTAATTAATGAATTCTTTCAAATGGTTCAGTAAATAAATCTTTTCTTTTGTAGTCTGATAGAACTGATTTTTATTATCCCCTTTGCAAATTCTTCATGGCCTAACATGTACTTTAGAAAATGTAGATACTTTGAAAGCATTGTTCCCAGCTTTGAGGCTTCAGACAATGCTTCAAGACGGGAAGGGTCCCATCTAAGCGCTCTTTACACTCACTTATGTTAATGGAATGGGTACCTTCTTCTTCGGCCTGGTGCCACTATTCCGCGTGCCTGCGCAGGAGTAACTAGGTGATAGTAAGTTCAGTAAGCATCACCCGACCCAGGCCCTAATCACCATGGTCCTAACTGTATCTCATTGGTTGCCTTTTGGATACCAGGACCTGTGGGGAAAAAAGAAAAGAAAAGAAAAAAATAAAAAAAGAGCCCTCATCTTGGAATACTCACAGTTGGGTGGAAAAAACAGACCGGTAAATAATAACAACAATTCCGGGAAACATGGCGGGTGTGTCAACAGGCATGTGAACCAAGCACTAGAACAGAGAGGGTGTGCTGCCTTTACCTAGACGACAGGACATGGCTCTGCAGTGAAGGCAGATTTTGAGCTTTGCCTTGGAGTTCTGTTGGGCTCAGACAGTAAAGTATGAGTGAAGTAAAGATGAAAAAATATATTCCAAGAAAAGGAAGCAGTTTTACCTGAAGCATAAAAGCTGGCAATTATATAGCATGTCCCAGGATTGGGCAGAGGACCGATGGGGCCGGCTTGGGGTCAGAACGAGGGCTGGCATGTGACAAGGGATGAGAGGACACGAGACTGAAAACTGTCCTGGGTTCGGGTCGTGAGGGGCGCCCTCATTGGGTCAAACATCAGAGAGCCAGCCGCAATATGTAGGCTGGGGAGTGATAAAATGTGTATTTCAGAGTGTAGGAGAGAGGCAAATAGGAAAGAAGAAAGACTCACAGAATGACATCCCTCAAGAGATAGCAGGAGTCTGGGCTGGGGACGAGGTCCAGAGACGCTTTGCAGGTAGAATATAAACAGGCTAATGTATGATTATCATGTAAACGATAGAAAAAAGAAGAAATAAAAACACGTGAAAGGAGTCGAGGACAGGGATACCGTGAACACGCTGACAAACACGGGAGGAGGCTCAGACGGGGAGAGGGAGGTCATTGTTGACGATCATCATGGTTTTCTGCAAATTCAGATTATTTTCTTCACTTCGCAAATGCTTATTACCATGTCACTGGTTGCCTCCTGCGAGCATGCCTTGCTACCAGAGCTTACCCGTGAGAAATCAGAGGAGTAGGCCAGCAGAAAGGAAGGGCAGAATGAGGAAGCTACAGACAGGTAAAAGGCCACACCCCAGCCATTAAGAGCTCAAGTGCCTTCAGGGCAGCCGTGGGTGGCTCAGTTAAGCCTCTGACTCTTGGTTTAGGCTCAGGTCATGATCTCACAGTTTGTGAGTTCAAACCTCACATCGGTGCCTGTGCTGACAGCGTGGAGCCTGTTTGGGATCCTCCGCCTTGCCTCTCTCAGCCCCTCCCCTGCTCTCTATCTCTTTCGAATCAATAAATAAACTTAAAAAAAAAAAAAAAAGATCTCAAGTGCCTTCAGAAATGTCCTTGGCAAGCAAGGCTGGAGTCTGGAGTCCAGAAGGCCAGGCCAAGCACGTAGAATGATCGCTCTGGGAGCCCGGGACAATGGCCCTGTGTTCCTTGCCTTGTTCCACGCTGCCCGCTGGGACGGAAAGCCCTGCCGGTGGGTGTTTCTGGCAGCTGAGAGGAAGTTGGGAGCTTGGGGATGGCCCCTGCCTTTGCCTGCAGGCTGTCCCGCCTCCCGCTAAAGCCACTTTCTGCCAGACTCACTTTTCCACACATCATATTTTGTCATGCAGTGAAAATGTTACTTTTCTTTTGGGGTATTTTTAAACACACCGACATATGGGGAAAATACAAGACTAGTTTTAATGTGTAGAGCAGCCACTTCCCCCAATAACAGATAGTAGAGAGTCCATAAAATAAGGTATCCAGGCTGTGGAATTCCCTTACTGCCCTTCTTTTCTCTCTGTCGTCTTCGGAGAGACAAGTGGAGGAAGCAGAGGGAAGAAGAAGCCCTTCAGGGAGAGAAAGGTGTAGGTGGACGAGAGGGAGGGAGGAAGTAAATCAGAGAAGAATCGGGAAAAGGGAAGGCAGATAGGAGAGCAGGCCTGAGGCCAATTAAAACACCTAAGAGCAAATTCTGTATAATTAGGAAGGGGAAGGAGGGAAGGAAAGAAGGAAGGAGAGAAGGAAGGAAGGAGGGAAGGAAGGGAAGAAAGAGGCAAGGAAAGAAGGAAGGGAGAGAGGGAGGAAGGGAGGGGGGGAAAGAGAGAGGGGAATTATCCTAATAGATGAGATCAAGGGGTGTAGAGCACCCTAAAACCAAATGTCAGTTATATGTTCCTGTCCTACCTGAGTCTGATAACAAGAACGTGCCCAGAGGGGTGACAGAAGTGAGATCTGCGCCTCCTTTCCCACGGTGCCTGGAATGAGACAAGACAGGTGTTGCCTCAGTCACGTTTTAATTTAAACAATTCCAAGCCCGCATTTTCATTCCACATCTGCCTCCTTTTTTTCAATTAATGTCAAAGCGCGCTCTGCTGCCCCTGCGTCTTCCCCGTATTGTTTCACTGAGTTCTTCTCTCTGACTTCTGGCCGAGCCTTGTCCCAGACCTGGTGCAGCCCGCTCCTGGGTCTCCTGTGCGGGAGGGAGAACGCTCACATCGGGATCCCCTCATCACAGCGTCCTTATTTGCTCTCTGTCCTTCCATGGTCACCGAGAGCTCGGATTCCAGCGCGGGGTTTCAGGAAGTGAACGACTCTCAAACACAGGGATGCGCGTATGGCTTTCCCACGGAAGATTTGGGGGAAGAGACCCGGGGGTTCTCACACGTCCAAGACGCCTCGTAGGAGGCCGTGCGATGTGCTGTGATTCCCCGGCACACCGTCCCGAAAGACCACCTAGCACTAGTTCTACTTTTTGAACTCAATTCAGAATCGTGTGGTAGCCTGGAGTACTTATGCCATCCGTCTCTCACCCGTTCCCAGATTTGCTCCCAGTTCCCCCGAGTTAGCTTAGAGTTCCTCCATCTGTGGTCTCCCTGGGGAGGAAAAGGTGGAGAGCCCCTAAAGACTTATGCCCCGTGAGCCCGGAGGCCCTGCATAAACTGCCCTTCAACAGCAAGCTGTGGCGTCTGTGTGGCCAGGATGCCTGGTGCGGTCCCCGTTGAGTCTGAAGGGCCGCCTCCCGGGTCTCCTGGCCTGATCTCCTCACCTGTAGCAAGATGGCGCCGCCAAGGCTCTTGTTAGGATCGGATGGGACAGGGTGCGTGGAAGTGCTGCGTAAACTAAAAACGCTCTGCCAGGGATTTTTGCATTTTGTTTCGAAAAGCCTGGGACTCCTCAGGAGACCCTTGCCCAGAGAGGAGGGGTTCCTGAACAGGCTTCCTGGCTGCCTACCTCCAGTTCGGCCGGAGAAGTTTGGCCTTTATTAGAGTTTTGTACACAATTTAAATGAAAGGAAAGGAGTTCCAGAACCTTAAAAATGGGAAAACCGTCGTATTTTATAAATCATTCTTTTCTCCTGCTTTTCCCCTAAAATAGAGTCCCTCCTACTCTATTTTGTAAATGCTGACGACAGCGCAGCCAGACCTCTCACCTGCTACCATTCCCCTTCCTTCTGTGTGACCCTCAGAGAAGGTGGAGGGAAGCGGTCCCTGCCCCATCTGAAGGGAACTTCCATGTTCCAGAATGTTCATCCAGTCGCTCTTCTGCCCTATCGCCTCTAGGCGGCACCACCCACATCCTTCCATGTCTCTCCTCACGGGTGTTTTGTCAAGATGTTCCACGGCTGCACCCACCTGCCCCCAGCTCCCCTCCTGGGGTGGGGGGAGAGCACTTGAGCGGAGTATGCTGGGTACAGCAGGGCTGTCTCAAAACAGACTGAACTGCAGAAGGGTCTGAGAACCAAGTACAGGAGAGACGGGCAGGCACCCATAAGGAGGGTGAGGAGCAAAGGAGTAAGAGACAGAGGGCCGGGGAATGGGGGCAGAGCAGGAAGGCACTCCTCCAGCAGAGACTCCCACGCTGGCCATCCTCGCCTAGTCACTACCTTCCCTGATGACACTCCCCTGGGACCGTGCAAGCAATGAGGCAACAAGAAGCGTCTCCTCTGCCAGATGTCCAGCCGCCTCCCTTCCACAGTCAGGGCCCCGCAAAAACATGATTCGAGGGGTGCCTGGTGGCTCAGTCGGTTAAGTTTC